>JANITW010000002.1:59889083-59904019 GCA_027564335.1 Erythroxylum williamsii
AATTTATAAATCATTTCTACACTATCTTATAACATATTTATCCTCAAATCTGAAAAATCAAAACATACTGTATGCTCTGGTTTTTCACTCACATTTTAGCATATGTGCATTTTCATTTTATAACTTCAAAGTCTAACTAACATGATGCATGTTTCATCTTATACAATAATGAAAAACCATAAAATGCTTACTTGTCTAAATCTCCAAAGTCTTCGAGATCACATGAACCCTAGCTTTCCAATAACACTTGCTCATTAACAGTCGAGAGTTGTAGATTTAGGCATTTCAGTTATAGTGAAGAAATTAACAAAAAGAGGTGGCGAATGAAAAGTGAGAGAAAAATTTTCTTTGTGAGGGTGAGAGATTTTTCTGAAAGAATGAAGCTTCCAGAAGATGAAGAAAACTCTTGAAGAAGAAATAAGATCCACACAGTAACTGGGTCCTTCAAATGAAATTGTATAGCATAACTTAAACAAGACAAGTGACACATGTCACTTATCCATTGGTCTAATTCCTAATGTTTTAAACTAGTTTCTCTTATTAAACTAGTCCAATCATCTCCAAATTTTAATCCAGTTGTCTTTAAAATCTTCAATATCATTTTTTAAGTCAAATCTAAATACATCTCTCAAATTTCTTCATTAACATTTGACTCTCATTTTTATTTCCATTCATCAATTTATTTGCCACTTAGCATTTTTCCTAAGCCAGTAATACTAAACATTTTTTGGAGATTTTTCTAAAATTCTCCAAAAATTCTAATTTAACAACTACACTCTCCAAGTCAATTTTTTAAACATATACAAACCACAATTCTCAAATATCACTTTTACAATTCAATTATATCCGGAATATGTCAATAAATGCATGTACAATTATTTTCATGTGCAAAAATTTATATTCAAGTGTATGTGTATGTCATATTATGCATGAGCATGAAGTGCAATTCTCTAGTCTCTCATTGCTAATTCTCATTTACAAAAATTTAGGGTCTTGACCCTTAGTATGAAAACGGGATACTACATCTTATATATTCAATGTAACCATTTTGTGTAATCGCAATGTTCCATGTAGTGACGCGATTCTTATTGATAAAGTGATTGGTACCTATAATTAAAATGAGGCATGAGCAAAAAAGAAACCATTCTGTTTCATCAAAAGGAAGACCATAAAAGACTTTAGGGCTAACACAAAGATCATTAGTTGTAAGAATTCTTTCCATTTTTTAATCTAAAATATCAGTAGTCTAACATAAGTTCCCAAGTTTTACAACTTCTGTTACATTAAGGGTCATTTTGAGTTTTGTAAGAATCCATAATACGAGTCAATAAGAAGAGTAGGAATAACAGCAGAAGTTCTCACCTTGACTTTTACGGACTTTAATAACTTTACTATTTGGAGTAGCAAACCCTTAACCATGGAGTTCAAGAGCATTTTCGTCGAGCTGTCACTCAAAATCAATATAGTTCCATCCAGAAAATGTCAAAGAACATATTGAACTAAAAAAAGGAAGGAAAAAAAATAAAATAAACACAAGTATAAAATAGATACCTCATGAATCAAAAATAGAAATGACTTCATAGTCAAACATCTTTCGTGAGACGAATTTGTAAGTAAAACTCAATGTTATATGAACACGTAAAAAAGAAGAATAAAGAAAGTGAAGCAGGGAAGCAAAAAAGAAGGCTAACCACTAAAGCTGAGGGTTTTAGTTGAAAATGCACATATTGGCGATTGGTGAAGAGAACATTTACGTCAAAGGATTGGAAAGTGGATCAACAAGAGTGATTGGAGTGATCAGTAGTGATGATGCCTAAAGGATGCAAGACGCCAAATCAGAGAACCCCTTTTAAGTTTCTAAGAGAAAGATGGTGAATATTTTAGGGATTTAGGGTTCTGAGTAAGAATATAAATTTTTTTTCTTTTTTTCTTTTTTGAACATCCAATTGCATTTTTTACATGACATTTGAAATCCATCTGGCCTCTCTAAATTGACTTAACGACTCATGTATAACACTGTCAGATTTACATCTAAAATAGCCTAACATTGAGTAGTCTCGATAACATTTAGACCTTAATTGAGCAAGTTAAAATGCTTGGCCCTAAATTGATCAAATCCAAAAAAGTTTGACCCAAATTTGGGCATTTAGCCTTGGATTTAAAGCTTAAATGTTTGAGGTTAGATTTATTATAGTAGGTTGATTAAACTACACAAGCTTAAACCTTTGATTTAGTTGCAAATTAATGCTTAAGGTATAGTAGCAAACAAACAAGAAATATTCCACAATTTAAAGGCTTTAATCGCAGAGCACACAAATATGAGATAGACTTTAGGACAACCTTAATGAAACTAAACCAAGAAATGCCAAGAAACTTTGGAAGCTTGTTTTTTAAGTAATATTCTACAAGAACCATTAGTGAACTTCCGAAATTGGTGTGGTCAAGCCTACAAAATAAAATTTTGAAGTATTTTATGATGTTTGATATTCAATAATTAAATTAGAAAGAAAATACAATTTTAATAAGAAAGAATAAAGTAACTTCATATTTGTAAATCGTGAACATGTTTGCTTACAATATGAGATTTTCCTTTATTCTAACTCCAAAGAAAAATATTAGTCTATATTAGATAGATAACATCAGTACTTAATGAACTTAAAAAAACCAAGAGATGAGAGAAAATCATAATAAGGTGAGCCTTACAATTGCATGGAACAAGGGGATAACTTGAAAGTAGGTTCGACTTAGAAGAGTAGAAGTGAACGTTGAACTCTTTATATTTGAGCTATATAACTACCACTCTACAAGAAGATGAAATGGTTACTTGGAGTACACTTTTGTATCAAAAAGTGGGGGGTGATTTCCTTTGCAGTTTAAGCCAGGAGAGGACAGCCTGTGGATATTTAAATTATTCTTTCTCACTAAGTAATTGCCAAACATTTTAAACTTCAATTCTGGGTTGGTCGGTGGCTGTAAGCTAATAAGTCAAAGATGTTACCTTGAATAGTTCATTACTTGAAATCCTTTGCAAGTATTACGGATATATAGATATATCCTTCATCCGTGGATTTGTAGGTTTTTGAAGTCAAAGTGCCAAGCTTATGGCACCGCCCGACTCACATGAAAGTGCCAAATTCTAGTTTGCTTTACGTTGGAGGTTCCTATTAATAACGTTAATGGAATATCCCATTTGTAAGAATTAGCCTGAGAGAAGCTTAATTGCCCTGAAACATGAAGCTAAATGGGCCAAAAGATAGGAATATGACTAAACGGTGTACAGAGATTAGTTACTTCGCTTCGGTCCAACTTAAAGATCACAAAGAATATGAACCTAGAGCCGAATTATAGGCCATTGTTCTTCTATTAGTCGACCCATTGATCCTATCTTCTCACTTTTCTATTGATCCTTCTCTTTCTTCTTTATTAAGGAATTGTCTTTTATAAGTTCTCTTATAGTCTCTCTTTAAAGTCGCCCTTTACTTAGTCAAAGAATGTGTTCCTTCTTTGCAACTTCGCTTCATCCCCCTTCTTCTTTAAAACGAAGATGTCATTATAACTCCACTTTTGAAAACCTTACTTGCAAGAGTTTTTAGATAGCAAAACACAAAAGATGTTAACATGTTGAAGGGAAGTTGATGTTCCTCAAAAGCTGTTAGCCAGATGTTGACCTATAACGTAACTTCTTTCTAAGTCCTTTACATGACATAATTCTTGAGTATTGGAGCATGAAGTGCCTTAGCCATTTAGCTAGTTCCGTTATCTCTTTGCTTTATGAAATGAAGCCATCATAATATCCTTGAAATGCATTGGACATGCAAAAATCTACATAGATACCAACATGATTAAACCTTTCTTGAGTTTTTTTATGGTGTTCAAATGAGGCAAGTAACCCCATCCTATCTATGGTGAATATCAAGTTTTAATCAAAATCAAATTTCTCTATTAATAGAAAAAATCTAGAAACCAATGGCGAGAACCATTGTCAACACCTTTTAGGAAGACCTAATTATAGATTCCTTCTCTTTAGTAACAGAGGCTCAATCTTTATGCCCTACATCTTCTTCCATAGAGGCTCTAAATATAGCAACTGGAAAAATTTAACTTGCCCAGCTCACCTACTGACCACCCAACTCAAACCATGTCAACTCCTTAATAAAAGATTTTGAGCCCTTGATCACTTCTCATAAACTTGGAGATTTCATAAGATCCATAAACTCAAAGACCTTGGTTATCCTAGAGAATCCCTCTCCCAACCCTAATTTGATACCTCGGAAGTTTAAGGGGATAGGTCAAAAAGGGAAGGAAGGTTCACTTTTCTTAACCATATACCTCCTTCTTATTGATACTTATATATGGAACACTAAAGGTTTGAATAACCCCATAAATAATTATCAATTAGAGTCTTCATCTCAAACAACAAATAAATTGTTGTTGGTCTTTTTGAAATCAGAATAAAGCCCCCTTCTATTAATTTAACTTCCTTTAAAATCTTTAGATACTCTTTCATATGTCACTAATCACCGATTTAATTACAATGGACACTTCTTAGTTGCATGGGATCCTAATCACTGCAATATCTTCTTACTTTTCTTTTTAGACCATTACATTTATGTGGAACTCATCCATTATTGTTTTAGTAAAATTAGTTTATATCACTTTTGTTTATGCATCTAAAAATATATCTACCAAGAGGAATCTTTGAAAAGATCTCTTCACTATTGACAACACTTATAATGAAGCTTGAATTTTAATGAGAGATTCTAATACTATTATCAACCATTCTAAAAAAAGTGTATATAATTGTAGATGGAATATGGTTACGGGGGATTATAGGAAATCTTTTATAATCTCTATATACTGGACCTCTATTCCACCAGATATTTCTTTTCTTAAATCAACAAATAAGTTGGTAGAAACTGCATCTATTAGAAGTTAGATAGGATATTGATAAGCCTAAATTAGATTTAGTAATCTGAAAACTCAGGTTCACCTTTAAGTTGTCAATGATCTAAAACCATTTAATAGTATTAGTCAACATTTAAAATCTGTTTTAAAGAAAGAAGACCCTTTCAAATTCCTAACTACCTTACCATGTTTAAGAAATTTGAAGACATATTAAGGAATAGCTAGAACAAGATAATTGTAGATATCTCCTAATTTCAATATTTTTTAAAAGTGAAACTAATAAAAAACACAAGCTTAAAACTCTAAACGAAAAAGGGGAGGGCAACATTAATTTATTAAAGCAACTAGAAATGGTTTAGAAAAGCTTACCAAAAGGAACTTGAGCAATATTACTGACGCCACCCTCATCATCCAAGAAAATTTCAAACTCTCATTCTATCTTAATGCCTTTCATAATCAATATGAGCTAATAAAATAAAAGGAAAGATCAAATTGGTTTAGTGATGAGACGCTAACACTAGCTACTTTTATAACATTATGCTAAATAGAAGGAACACAAATACCATCAAAGTAATCAAATATAACTCTAGAAATATCCTCTACACCTAATATTTTCTCTAGGAGTAGAATGCATTCCATATATGTAAGTCTTTTAGTAGAGACTTGTAGCCCAAGATACAACAGAGATGTATGTTTAAATTACATTCCAGTTGATTAAGAAATGAAAGGTCCCAAGGCAATAGCTTTTTAGGATAGGAGAAAATGACTTTTTATTGGGTTGAAATGTAGACTAGAGAAGTTTTTAAATTTGCTAAGAACTTCCATATAACTTTGTATGGAGTCCATTGTAGCCCTGCTAAGTAAAACTAGATTATTTGAGAGTCTCTCTATAAAGAACAAAAAGGTTGGGGGACAAGGGGACCCCTTGCCTAAGACTTCTTGTTTTCTTAAAGAGTGTGGTAGGAGTACCATTGATTAAAATAGACAACGAAGAGGATATGATGCACTCTTTAATCCACTTTATAAAGATAGCTGGAAATCTGTGAGCCATCAGTAATGTCTATAAGAAATCCCAGCTCACACTATCATAAGGTTTATGAAAATCAATTTTGATTGTGCAGTTTGGAGAGTAATTTAACCTGGAGTAGCCTTTTAGAAGCTTTTGGACAATAAGAATGTTATCTCCTATATGTTTTCCTTACAGGAAGGCACCTTAGTTATCACTGATCAGTTGGACTAAGGTTTTATTCATTCTTATGCAAGTATTTCGGAAATGATCTTATAAAAGAAGTTAGTACGGGCAATAAGAACAAAACTTCCCATTTTTGAAACCTCCAGTGGGAACATTCTGTTTTGCGTCATTTTGATAATTACCATCACACGGCCTGATCGTTTTTCTTTGATAACAGAAGCTTCATCATCAAATAATACGAAGTAACCACCAGCCAATAGTTGTCCAACACTCAATACATTATATTCAAGATCGGGTACAAATTGAACATTGTGTAGACACTTTATTTACCATTGTTAGTCTTGATTTTGACCTTACCTTTCCCTTCGACTTACATTTCCTTTTTGTTTCCAAGTTGCAATTTCATCTTCTGTGTTTCATCTAACTCCTCAAAGATACCTTTGGTTCCCGTCATACGATTCAAATAGCCACTATCTACAAACCACACATTGCTAGATATATGGTTAGTACTATAATAAGTCACAAAAAGCTTACTTTCTTTACTTTCCTCTTCATTTTCTGCTGCATAATTGGCTTTCTGGTCTTTGTACCAACAGTCGGCTTGTACGTGCCCATATCCCTTACAATTATATCATCGAATATTCTGTTAACTACTTATGTCTATCATATCTACAATTGCCTCTTCCAGGGCCACGACTACGACCTCGAAATCCACCTCCTCCACAACCTCTTCCTACGAAACTTTCAACTTCTCCAACTTTGGTGACTGCCTCCTTCACTTGAAATGCCCTTTTGTCATTCTTTTCAAGTGATCTATTAATTCTCTTCTCATGGGCTTGTAGAGATCCTGTTAATTCATCAAAGAAAAAAAAACTGACAAATCCTTAGATTCTTCTATAGCAACACCTATATGATCAAATTTTAGAGTCAAGCTTCTCAATACCTTTTCAACAATGGTCCGATTGGTAATCTACTCTCCGTAAGACCTCATTTGGCTGACTATTGTCGTTGCCCGTGACAAAAAATCAACAATTAATTATCCACTTTTTATCATCAATGTTTCAAAGTCACGTTGAAGTGATTGCAATTTCACCGCCATGACTTTCGATTCACTTTGAAACTCCTTCTTTAAAATTAACCATGCTTATCTCGAGGTAGTTGCCGCAGCAATACGTGAGAAGACGCTATTATGGACAGCTTGCTCAATAATCACCATTGCATTGGAATCTCTCTTCTTGTTCTAACGTAATTTTGTTTCTTCATCCACATCTGTAAACCCATACTCTACAAATTCTCATAAACCTTGAGACCTAAGTAGAGTTTTCACACGAACGCTCCAAAACTTGTAACCCTCTCCCTTGAAGATGGGAATTAGTGGTTATGCAGTACTCATATTAGCCATCTAGAATTCACTCAAATCACTTTGCAACTTGTGCTCTAGTACCAATTTTGTTGGAGAAAAAGAAATTAAAAAATGATTAACAAAGTAAGATAATTATTATGACTTAAAAATGGGTCATTTATTCATTATTAAAAATTATAAGAGACTTGCCTTGTACAGGATTACAATCAAACGATCAATTAGAAATTTACATACTCACACGATTCTAATAATGTAAACAACACAACTGGAGCCTCTAACTAATCAAATCACAAAACAATTGGCCCACTATCTGAACTTAATAACAAACTACAAACCAATTTAAAAATCATGCTTCATCATATGCAGTTTTGGACATTAAATACCAAGATGCGGAAATCCAGGACTAGAGTTTCTGCCGGCAATACTACATATTCTTCATTTTCCTAAAGAACAGTTGAAACACAACAAAACGAGGACTATGTTTGACTTTCTGTTTGATCGTATCTGATGTCCCGCTCAATTATAAGGGCCCAAAGTGGTTCCTTGAAAGCTCCATTGTGTTATTGGTAGACATGATAATGATCTGTACACATGTCTATTATAAAAATAAATGCGAAATATTATTACGTACCTCCTGCCATTGATGTTGAGAGATCTTGAATAAATGTGAGAGGGTTCTTCTAAGCTTTTAACAAATGCAAATGATGGTGTGTGCAGAATATATTGTTAAGCCTAGGGACCTAATCCTTATATATGCCTTGTTGTCTTCCATCAAAACAACCAAAGGACATGATGGTTCAAGTAGAAGGGCATGATTTTTCATAAGAAACAGATACAACCCATAAGAAATGAAACTAACAGATAACATTTCAGTCATTGCAACAAAACTTGTCACACTAAGGACTTGTCATACTAAGGATACTTGTTTTGAAATACATGGTTATCCATATTGGTTTCTTGAGAAACGAAAGAAAAATAAATCACACAACAATAAACAATTAACTTAGGTTAAGGTTGCCAACACGTCTAATGTTGATCCCTTTACATATACAACAGCAATGACAAAAAATGATACAAGTTGGATCATCGACTCCAGGGCCACTGACCACATGACTAATAATAAAGGTCTCTTTCAATATATTACTTCTCCATCAAAGTGAAGTGTCACAATAACAAATGGAGAATCAAATCTAGTTCTTAGAGTAAGATTTATAGCTTAATCCTACTTTTTCATTACATGATTATTTATGTGTTCTTGCTCTGTCAAATAGCTTGTTATCCGTCAATCAAATTACATAGCAATTGGATTGTATTGTGCTAATGTTTCCAAATTTTTTCTTACTTCAGGATATCCAAACTCAATCGATCATTGTATGTGACACTAGGAGGAGGGGGGCTATATTATGTGGATGATGTTTCTCCAAGTCACACTAATCTGGTTCAGAATCGTCATGGCAATAATTTAAAGAATATTTGGTTGTGGCATCATTGCATTGGCCATGCCCTCTTTCTTTATCTAAAGAAAGTTTTCCCTCTTTATTTGTTAATGTTTCAGAGAATTCTATGAAGTGTGATAGTTTTTTTTGGGTTAAAAGTCATCGGGTTTCATATCCTTTTAAGTTTTAATAAAAGAGCTTCTCCATTTAAGTTGATTCATTCGGATATTTGGAGTCCTAACGCTATTATTACTAAATCTGGTCTTCAATGATTTGTTATTTTTGTAGATGATTGTCGTCAACTATAAGCTCTCTAGTTTTTTCCAAGAAAACAATATTTTTCATGAGACTTTTTGCAATACCAAAACAAAACGGGGTGGCAGAGCAAAAGAATAGGCATATACTTGAAACCATAAAGAGCTCTGATATCATGTAAGCATCACAAAGAGTTTTTGTTCTTATCTTCCACTTTACAAGGAGGCCTTTATATAGGCAACGATATATCAATATCCATTTTAGGAGATAAATCAAACAATCCTGATAATCACTCCCCCTTCATTATCATTATCTCATTCTATATAAATCCCCCTTGAAAATCCTCTTATAAATATGCAATTGATATTTCCAACAATTACCACTATCATTACTAAGCAAAGATATTGATATCTGCTTTAGTAGTTAGTACGAGGATGAAAGAAAGAGGTTTGTTAGTACTTCATCATGTTATTTCCAACCAACATTTCCCCCTCATCGACTCTTGAAGCATTACAACATAAAAGAAGTCAATTTTACATTCTATGGGGAGAATTAACTTGCGTATGATATAAGAAATATTTGTTTGATTTTATTTATAAGCATAGGACATAGATGATGTTCACGAAGGCTTTCTTTGACAAGTTGAAAAGTGATTGGATGATAACTAAAGAATATGGTTTGAGAAGAGAAGAAGGGAGGAGAAGGGTTTACATAAAATGACTTTTACTGCTTTTCCTTGCTATTGCTTACAAATTTTGACCTATTTATAGTCTTAAAAGGTCAATGAATTTACCAACTTTGGTGACTTTTAAAATAATCTAGTAATTTATAATATTTTAGCTAATATTTATTTTACCTTCTAGTTTTTTTTTTCCATTTTGAACTTGGAGATCATAATTGAATATAAGAGATATTTCTACATAATTAATTGCACATAATTTTTTAGACTTTCTAGATTATTTTTTAGTACTCTCCCTTAACTCAGAAAAGTATAATACTCTAAGCATACCTTTGAATTTAATGAACTTTTCTATTAAGTTGAAGATATCTGTTAATTGGTCTTTAGTCTTGTAAAATTCCATCTTTATCTTTCTTTGATCTACTAGCTATCTAATAAAGTGGAACCTTATTTTAATGTATTTTATTCACCAATGATATCATGGATTCTTTATTATTGCAGTAGTTGATATATGTCACAATCATTATTGGATCCTCCAAATCTTGTTGTAGACCTTTCAAAATTCTTCCGAACCATATAGTTTCACACCATCACTTGTTATAGATCTTCCAAAATTCTTCTGAGCCATATAGTTTCACACCAGCACTTGTTATAGATCTTCCAAAATTCTTCTGAGCCATCTAGCTTCACATTAGCACTTATTGTATCCATATATTATGCTTAAATGGAAGATAGCAAAATAGTTTTTTTTTTTATGCTCTTGATATTGCTTCACTGCTAAGCAGAATTACATACTCACTTGTACTTTTTCTATCATTTATGCTTTCAGCCTAATTGCTATCTATATAGCCTGTCAAATTATTATTTCCCTATATAGGATACCAAATTTCTTTGTACCTTTGGCATATCTTAATATCTTCTTGGCTACTATAAAATGTGTTTATTAGGATCACTTATGAATTTAGACACGATGTTTATAATATGCACAATTTCTAATTTTATGTTTGTCAATTAGATTAGTTAACAAGGATGACAATGGACCTAACCTAGCTTGATTTTTTTAATTTAAAATTTAAAAATGACATCATTTTACATAAAAACAACGTTTTCTCAAAATGCAAATAGTCCGAGCCCTAAGCCCAATCTGAAGCTAATTTTTTTTTAAAGAAAGTTTGAGCCAAGCTTGAAACTTGATCAAACTTGTTGACTTTGGGCCAAGCTAGACCTGGGCTTATTTCCTATCCCTTTAGTGAACCAACTATGCTCTTATATGTTGTTGAATCAAGTTTCTCTTAACCATCATTCGTGGATATCTTCTCAGTCATTGTCATAGGTATAGTAAGTGGTTTACAATCTTTCATGCCAAATTTCTTTAATAGATCATCTGTTTACTTTTCTTACAAGATCAATATTCATCTAGGATTTTTTTTTTGACTTTCTTACCAAGGAATTATCTCATGAGTCTAAGATCAATCATTTCATTCTCTTGTATTATGGTTTTCTTGAACTCTTCTATCATCTTTGTATTGTTGTAAGTGTAAATCAAGTCATCCACATACAGGCATATTATTAAGAAATCATTTTCTCGCATTTTCACGTACAATGATGGCTTATTTGGATTTTTAATAAATTTTTGCTTTATGAGACATCTATCAATCTTGTTATTCCATGCTTGAGGAGCTTGTCTAAGTTCGTATAGTGCCTTTTTTAATCAATACACTTTGTCAACTTTCCCTTGAATTTTGTATCCTTTTGTTTGCTCCACATAGATTTCTTCTTCAATTTCTCCACTTAGGAAGGTTGATTTCACATCCAATTGATGTACTTAAAGCTTAAGTTACATAGCTAAGGCTAACACTATTTTTATTGTTTTATACCAACAAGTAGAGAAAATGCCCCCTTGAAGTCAATACTTGGCTGTTGTGAGTAGTCTTCGGTGATAAGTCGAGCTTTGTGTTTTTAAATGGATCCATACTTATTGAATTTTATTTTGTAGATCCATTTTAGGCAAATGAATTCTTTTTCTTTTGGCTTTTGTATTAGTTCCCATGTTTCATTTTTCTCTATCATTTCGATTTTCCTTGTCCATATATTTTCTCTAAACTTCTTTAACAACTTGTTCATATTTTTGAGGTTCTCTAATGAAGAATGCAATATTTTCATATCTTGGATTAGGTTTTCGTTACATTGTTGATCTTTAGAGTTGAGGCACTTCTTCCTCTATTCAATTTTCTTCCTTTTGATGTTGTCAATAATTTTATGTTGATGACGGTCATGGTGGCCTCAGGCTTGGATCACTCACTCTATGTAGCATGATGACTTCATAAAGCTTAACTCTTTTTGTGGCTTTGGTGTCTCATTGCCAAATTGCTCTTTCGTTAAAGATAATGTTTCTTGAAATGATTAGCTGTTTTGTTTCTAACTTATATAATTGATAGCCTTCTATTGCCCACTATAGTCAATAAAAATATACTTTTTTTCCTTTTTCATCTAGGTTTTCTCGATTATCTTTTGGAATATGCGAATATGCTATACATACTAAGACTTTAAGATGGTCAGCAATTGTCTTTTCTTGAACTACGTTTTATAGGGAGTCATATTTAGGATTGCCTTAGTAAGAGAATGATTTAGAATGTATATTGTTGTATTAATTGCTTCTGCTCATAAATTTTTTGACAGATTCTTGCCTTGTAACATTGATCAAGATCATCTTAACAATACTTCTAGTCTTCCTCTCGGTGACACCTATCGAATAATTAGTTCCTTTTTTTATGCCTTGTTCTTTGCTAAAATTGATGAATATATGATCATTAAATTCTCCTTTACGATCAGTTCTCAAAATTTTGAGAGAATGCCCACATTTTTTTTCTATTAGGGTTTTGAACACCTTGAAACAAAAGAATACATCAGGATTTTTGTTGGATGAAATGCACCCACATCATTCGAGTGTAATTGTTGATGAAAAGAAGAAAATATCTTTTTCCTCTAACACTAGTAGTTCTTGACGGACCCTAAATGTCAACATACACCAATTAAAAAGGAGTCTTGGCACTCCAAGATGTATTTGAAAATGACATCCCATGCATTTTGCTATAAATGCAACCTTCACAGACTTTATTTTTGAAAGAAATAAAGGAAGTCTTAACACTATATTCTTTTGCTTTAGGAGTTTGAGGCCATTGAAAATCAGATGCTCATATTTCAAATGCAATAATTTGGATTCATTCATATTTTCATAGCTTAATGCACATTTTTTTGCCCAAATTTCATCTATAGGGAAAAACCTTATTGGGGACTCTTTTAATAGAAGATATGTCTTGACCTTTCTTCTTGTCAATAATGAAGCATCTATTGCCATCAAAGATGATTTTATAATTTTTGTAAATTAGTTGGCCTAAACTTAATAGATTTTTAGTAAGACCTGGAACATAGAAAACATCATAAATGTATTTTTGGTTGTTGTCTTGGAATTTATTGACGACATTGTCTTTCCCTTCATCAATGTGTATATTTCCATCACCAAATGTAACTTGGGCTTTCACATTTTTCTTTAGCTGCATAAAGCAACTTTTGTTCTTTGCCATGTGTTTTGAATAGCTATCATTAGTGTACTAAATATCCTTTAGTTCTTAAGAATATTGCGTAAAGTATACTATGGATCAAGAGATTCATTATTTTTTTAAAAAATTTGCTTCTTTTTGTCAATACCAACAATCTTTTTCAAAATGGTGGTATCTTTTGCACTTTCTACATTTGTACCAACAATCTTTTATATTACTGTTATTTTTCTTGTATAGTTTGCAACAGGAGCTTGATGTATCATTGCTTCCTTGATTTCCTCTCCCTTTTCCATGGTTAGTTATTGCTCCTCTTTCTAAATAACATTTATCGTGGCTATTTGTCTTATCTTCATCACTTTTGGAGATATTTATTTTTGTTTGGAATTCTTGCTTTAGTGGCTACTCAAATATTTTCAATATAACTTTATGAGCTTTTAAAGAGCTTATTAATTCCACTAGAGTGAGTGTTAATAAATATTTTGATAATTTTATGGCAGCCACAATATAATCATATTTTGAAGGAAGTCTTCTTAATTTTTTATTTTTTCTTGTTTTTCTAACGTGTCTCCGTAACTTCTAATTTGATTGAAGAAATTAGAGACAAGAGAGAAGAAAGATTGTATTGATTTATCTTCTAACATTAGCAGTGTCTCAAAATATTTCCATAAGGATTGGAGTTTGATGGATATTACCTTGTCCATACCTCTAAACTCATTTATATGAGTCTTCCTTGCCTCTTTTGCGCTTGATTGC
The DNA here is from genome assembly GCA_027564335.1 of Erythroxylum williamsii. Lineage (NCBI taxonomy): Eukaryota > Viridiplantae > Streptophyta > Magnoliopsida > Malpighiales > Erythroxylaceae > Erythroxylum > Erythroxylum williamsii. Next base: position 59,903,227 of record JANITW010000002.1, read on the forward strand.
ATAATCCTAACAAAAACCTCCTTGGCATCATGTTGTTTATTTTTCTCATACTCCTTTTGTTATACTTCTCTTCACGTAGCCAACTCTTCTTAGCTTGTTGGAAATTCATAACTATTCTTTATAATATTCCACAAGTCTTATGATATGAATATAGCCTTCATTTAGATGCTCCAATAATTATATGCTTCTTTATTTAAAATGAGAATTAAGGTTTGGGTATAATAAAAAAGTTGATAAATTAAGTGAAGCAAGGAAGGCCATTGAGAAGGATCAACATTGCTTTGATAACACCGTAAGATTTTGGGGAGAATTAACTTGTATAGGATATAAGGAGTGTTTGCTTGATTTTATTTATAAGTGTGGGACATGGGTGATGTTAGCAAAGGCTCGCTTTGATAAGTTAAAGAATAAATGGATAATGACTAAAGGAACAAGGATATGAGAAATGAAGAGCATGGTTTGCACAAAAAAACTTTATTACTTACAAATTTTTTTCAATAGCTTATATTTTGAACCTATTTATAGCCTTAAGATGTCTGTGAAATTAGGAATGACAACAAGCTGGGTTGAGCTTGGGCTACCTATGGCCTAGTCAAGCCCGATCAAAGAAAATTTTGGCCCAGGCGAGCCACGGGTATCCTGTCGAGCCTGAGTCTGCCTAAAATTTTAATAAATTATTAAAATTTTTTATATCTCTATTTTAACAAAATTGAAAATTTTATTTATATTATTTTTAATTCCTAAATTATAAATTATAGTATTACCATTTATAATAAACTGTAGGACAGAATTG
>JANITW010000002.1:59909424-59924224 GCA_027564335.1 Erythroxylum williamsii
TATTGCTTATGATGTAATAAATAATGTTGTGGTGAATTCCGAGCAACGTTTGAATGACGATTTCGATGACTTAGAGACAAGCAATAGTGAGAATGAATGTGATATTGTATACGAAGATGAAACTGATGACGATGATGAATAAATTATTATTATGCACTTGTACCTTTGTTGATCTATATTCTGCCCTTGATGACATGTGATATTATTAAAGTCGTCTGTAAATGTGATGTGAACCAATGGAGGAGTCTTATTATATTTATTAAAGTTGAATATTTGTTGAAAGTAATAAAGCAACATCACAAGTAGAGGAATTCATAACTAACCAAACTGACCAACAAATATACTCATCAAAAGCATCAACCAACGTAGAGGACTTCATAACCCTTCTTCTTCAACTTTTCAATTATCTATTCTTTTGTGTTTCATGCATTAAATTGGTTTAATTTTCGTTCTTATAGCCATTAATCCCTCTAAATTGATAACTTTCACATTGCAAATCTCTTTATCATTTTAGGTTGCTATTCCTACGGGTTCAAACGTTAACTCATCTGTGGTGTCATTTGAAGTGGAGCAATATCGAAAGGTAAGCATTACTTTAGGGTGATACTTCAGAATTGATGAGCATTATTATATCTGTTTTGTTTGATTCTTAACTAATTCAGATTAGTTAATGGACAATCTGTGATTTCCTTGGTTAATGTTCTAGTTTTACTTTTCTACTCTTATTAATGTCTAGTTTCTGAGTTTTCTTAGTTGCATGTAACAACTGTCTCTTGAAACTTACCCCTTAATGTCTAGTTTCCAACTACATTTTTATGTCATGAAATTTAATATCTCCATGCATATAATTATGTGGAAATAGGAACACTATGACCAAAAACTTCTAACATATTGCCGTGGATTTTGTTTTCCAAGAATTTGCAAATTCTATGAGAAAACTGTTTTTGCAATAATATCTACTTACTGCAAATTTATGTTGGGTTGCTCATATACGATGTCTATGCTTACAGTAATCTGAGAATTTGGATTTGATAAGACAATCCGATGAATGAAACAAGTGTATAAACTCATTGATGAAATGCCTCACTGTAGCTTTTATGAAACTGTTTCATTGTAGCTGCTGAATCCGATGAATGAAATTTGCAGGCTGGAATATTCTTAAGCTTTGTATTTCTTCTCTTTCATGTTTGCTATATATGATGTTAGTTTTTTTATTAAGCAGGTCCCTTCTAATTAATACGTGCTGTCCTTGTTATACATTTTCTAAAACTGAAGCAGTGGTGGTATATCATGAATCATCAATGATATTATCTTTGCTTACTGTTCCCTTGCCTCTGTGTATTTATACCCCATACCTTGCCTCTGTGTATTTATGACCAAGTATGTCTTTCAGAATTAGTGATCCAGGTTTTGACAGGATTCTACTATTTTCCATTTGAATCTTGAATGTTTCTAAGTTCTCTATTTGGATTTCCAATTTACAGTATTAATGTGAATGCTAGTCAAGAGAATGGTGTATTGAGCATAGAGAGCTTGGGGCATGTAGCACTTGTTTTTGTAAACAAAGATCTTGTAGGTAGGTGTTCTATTGTGTTATAAATGTTAAGGTTACTAGCTTAAGTATGTGCTTTCATTTGGTAACCTAGCCGTTTAAGAATGATTCAGATAACTACTCTTTCAGTCTTTCTCTTTATCACTTCACCATTTCATATCATTTGCTTCTGCTTTTCATGTTGGAACACTGAATTGCCCTCAGTTTTATTGTTTATTGAATTTTAACTAAATTTTCCTTTTATTTCCATTTTTATGTGTTCTGTAATTGCTGAAGGAGTTGAGTATATGCAATTCCAGAAAGAACTACACCTGCCAACCTCTTCTACTTACTAGAACTAGTTTTTCCAGAAAAATATTGTTATACATGCTAAAGGGATTCCCGTTTTCTTTTTCACAGTTCACTAGTTTGATTATAGTTCCTTTCAAAACAAATCACATTAGATTTTGAATCTGTATGATTCCACTTAATGATTCATATTTCATGCATGACATTACCTTCAGGGTTCGGATTTGGAAATCATGATGATGAAAGCTTCTCAATCACAAAGAAAATCAGTCTTAATGAAGGAAATAATACGGTGGATATTCTTAGTATGATTGTTGGTGTGCAGGTAAAAGATGGATTTGCTTTCACAAAATGTTTCATGATCACATTCTGAACTTTTAGCATTTATTGAAACACCTCCCTTACGTAACTTGAACTTTCTGAGACTATATTGACGATGATGATAATGTTTCAGTCTTTGAGAGCCTGCTATGTTTATCTAATCATTAGAGTCCAAACTTCGAAAAGATTTATTGAACTTTCAGCAGAAAGCAGAAGAACTTCTGCTAATAGTTCAAAAGCAAATCAATTATCAGTAAAATTTTCTACTTTCTCCTCTCTAGAATTTTGGACCATGGTTCGACGTTCAAGGTGCAGGAATTTATAATGTGGCTCTAATGGACATAGGTAACAACGTGATGCTTCTTTCTGGTGAAACTTGGACCTACCAGGTAGCTAAAAGCAAGGTGTCGTGTATGTTTTGGCGTCTCATGCTCTATGCTTACTTACTACTCTGCGTTTCTTCTCGTCAGGTGGGACTTGAAGGGGAATGAATATCTTGGGCTGGACAACTTGACTCAAGAGAACAGTGCACAGTGGACTCAGGGGACTTATCTACCTGTAAATAAGAGTTTGATATGGTACAAAGTAAGTGGAAACATCCAGAAACCATAGATACAATGTGGATGACTTTGCTCTTACTTCTTTAGTAAATAAAAAAATATTCTACATTTTTGCAAAACATTTCTGTGGGTTTCCTGATGGATTTCTGTTTCCGTGTTTTGATGATCCTTCTCTTCTTCAGACAGCATTCCTCGTTCCTCAAGGGAAAGGCCCGCTAGCTTTGAATCTCACAACTATGGGGAAGGGTGAAGCATGGGTTAATGGGCAGAGCATAGGCCGGTATTGGCCTGCCTATATCTCACCATCAAATGGTTGTAATGACACCTGCAACTATAGAGGAACTTATAATGCATTTAAATGTCAGAGGAAATGTGGGCAACCAGCTCAAACACTGTAAGACGCTTCTATTGCAAAGGGCAGTTTTGTATCCTGTTGACATACTCGTTCTTTCAGTATCCTACAAGCATGTCTCTTCGTCTTCTAAGAGAATCATACATATATATTCCTCTTTCTGATTATTAGACAAATTGCATCCCTATCATCTAAAAGTCCTGGAATTTTGGATCTCAATTTCTTCCCGAAACAACATAATCCTCCACGTACATATTTTCAGGTCTTGACAAAAATTCTTGTTTTCAGGGTGCAATACTCTTGGAGTGCATGAGATATGAAAATTGACTGGCTTCGAAACATGTGATTATTCTGTATCTGCTTAATTCATGGCTTAATAGTTCTGTAATAGGTTACACTAAACATCATTGTTTAGATTTTGTTGATGTTTTCCATTATATACTTAAGAAAAAGGGATTGACAATAAAATATGCTCAATAGGTACCATATCCCACGCACATGGGTTCATCCCGGTCAGAACCTACTAGTCTTGCATGAAGAGCTTGGAGGTGACCCTTCAAAGATCTCTGTGCTAACAAGAACTGGACAAGAAATATGCTCAATTGTGTCAGAGGATGATCCTCCACCAGCGGATTCTTGGAAACCAAACATGGAGTATATGTTTCAGAGTCCTGAAGTTCAGTTGTCCTGTGAGCAAGGTTGGCACATTACCTCAATCAACTTTGCCAGTTTTGGAACTCCACAAGGAAGTTGTGGTAGTTTAAAGCCAGGGGATTGCCATTCCGACATGTTACCACTGGTTCAAAAGGTTGGAAAATCTTCTTTCAATTGGCGTAAACCTTCTGTAGCCTTGTCTATCATCCATTAGCTAAGTTTGTATTATGAACTCTAAGTTAAGCGCATATTTCCAAATATGATCTCATAATGGCAGCCTCAACCAGGTGCTATTGGGCATATTATTCTTGTTTACCTTTGTGACTAAAATGGACCTTTCACCTATTTGAATTGTTGTTTTACAGGCTTGCCTTGGGCAGCGTCTCTGTTCAATTCCCATAACAACACCTAATCTTGGTGATCCATGTTCCGGAGTTCGAAAGAGTTTCATGGTTGAGGCTCTCTGCAGCAGTTGATTCTTATTTTGTTTGAAATAAGGAAAGATTTCAGGATAGAATTTACATGGAGACTATTAGTTTATGCCCTTACAGCTCGATTGGTTGTAATTTTATTTAAGACATTATTATTTTAATTAACATAGGCATTATTTATCTTTATATATTGTGTTAATTATATTTGATATTTTAATACTAAAAGTAAAATCTCTAGAATAATTACTATGTAATTGAAATTATGAGAAGATCATAATTATGATATTCAATTTGTATTTATATGTTAATTCTAAATTGTTCATAGTTATAATTTTATTAAGACAGGATATTGATGAAATGGCAAAATTAACACACGTTATGTTTCTTTCTTATTAAGAAAGTAATTGATCTTATAAATTAAAGTATAAAGATATTTAATCAAACATGTGGATGCTTAAGAAAGTAATTGATTTTATAAAAGTAATTGATCTTATAAATTAAAGTATAATGATATTTAATCAAACATGTGGGTACTTATTAGAGAATAATTTCATTGAATTGACCCAATTATAAAGATCCCAAATTAAACATTACTTATGTATTTGTGAATTTTCTTATTATGATAGTTGTATAATTGATCCTTAAACTTGAGATTACTAAGGTATCTCATGTGGAAATAAATGTGTTTTGATGTTATTTATTATTGAGCAAGTTTTACTTTTAATAAACCCTCAATATTTGCAAGTATACAGGTTGTAAACTTTTAGTATTAAAGGTGTTGATCTCACGAAAAATTGGTAAACTAATCTAATTCTAAGTTATCTAACGTTAAAAAGAAAATAAAAATTAAACAGAAAAGTAGATTCATGAATGTAGATTGATTGAAAATTAAATTGCAAAATTAACATAAAAAAATCAAAATTGAGCACCCCCAATGAACAATCAAAATCAAATAAGGAAGATTAGTCGATTATGAGAAGGGGGATTTATCTTATCATCAAATGCTAATATAATCACTTTTGAGTTAATACGATATCATTCTTAAACTTTTGAAGGATAGATTACTCTCTCTCGAGTTATAATCATTAAATCCCAAATAATAACCAGTAATTAAATTATGAAATTTGCAATCTCTCAATTAACAAAAAACCCACAAATTCAATCAAATCTTAAGTCTTACAATAGATTATTGGATCCTCACACGAGATCTCTTTTCGTATAAATTCCCGATTTGATTATTTACGTGATCTATTAGATTGTTTAATTCTCATTGCCCAGTATATTTTGCTATCAATTCACTCTCTTGATTTGTTATCGAAGCATCCAAATACAACAAATTATCATAGCACCCAATGTATCAACATCAAAAGAAATCACATTAACATTGATTCAAGAACAAATCCCTAAAAGTGTTTATAACAACATCATCAAACCCAAATCTATCACAATAAAATCCATTTCATACATTCAAAAGAAAGAATAATAAAGATGAAATGAAATGTCACTTGAAAGGGTCGGAATAGATCGAGAAGATAGCAACATTGCAACCCTTATTCTCCTTCTTCCTTTCTCCTCCTGCTCTCTTCTTCTTCCTCTCCCTTGGATATTTCTCAAAGTGGCAAAAAATGGAGCTCCCTCTTTAGGTCTTCTTTCTTTTCTCTATATATCTTTTCCATTTAGGGTAAACATTAGGGTTTACCCAGGCCTAAAAGTTCGAAATATCCCTCGAAAAGTTGCATTTTAGAAGTTGGTCTACATCTGCTGTCGGGCAGGCCACAATCATAGTGACACTCAATTTTTGCTCTGTTTCACGATCGTGGCAGATGAGACCACGATCGTGGCAAACCCACCAAGCTTTTGTCAAGCTATGATCGTGGCCCTGGGGCTTTGCTTTGGATTTCTTCCAAATTCTCTTCGTTCTTCGACATTTGATCTGAAGCATTAACAAACATATCAAGGTACCTCAAAGACTTAATATTAAAGCTCAATAACATGCTCTAACCCATAAAACACTCAAAATACAAATATCTAACTAAATAGAAAATCCTAACTTAAACATGCACTAATACTAAACACATACTAAACTAACCATTAAAATATTATGCAACTTATAACTATCAACATCCTCATACTTAAACTTCAGCTTGTCCTCAAATAAAACACAAAATACACCTAACAAAAAAAAAACACACATATGCAACAATGGTACAATGGTGTTGAACTTTACGGAACAAATTTAACTATAAACTCAATCCTTCAAGTTGTTCTAACTTATTAACTTATGAAATATGTGTCTAAGTACTTAAGACTAAATATATATACCAATCAAAACCTTGATGTCAAACTCATTCACTCCCATCACTTACACACACATTGATAATTATTCAGTCAATCAAAATTGTAAATATCCTTTTAATGGCTTTTTCATATGAAATCATATTATTCACAAGATCAGTAGGATTTATAAAAAAAAAATACACTATTTTTGTTAATTTTATTAACACGAACGTAGCTTTTTGATGCGAAGGCAAACATTTATGATGAATGTCCTTTGATTACTCAACTAGGCTATGTTTTTATTAAATGGTTGGTTGGAATGTCATTATAGTCTTTTGACGCAAAGCAAACATTTATGGTGAATGTCCCTCGATTACTCAGCTATGTCATATTCTCAACTAGCTGCTAGCTCTATTCATTACCTGATTTATTTGAAAAAGGACCAGTGGAATATTTATTTGTTTAAGATTTACACACATTTTTTGTTTTTTTTTCTTACCTACCTGATTTCTTAAGCTAATCATTCTCATGAATGATACTAACAATGCTACTTATTCGATTTGCCTAAATTTATAAATGAATGCAGTAAATTCCTAGAGTGAATATCCTAATTAACATGTATATTTAACTAAAACAACATAGAACACTAATTCCACAAGCTAATAAATCCTAGCAACTTAAAAGACTTTTTTCAAAGCTAAATCGATTCCGTTAAGTCCTATCCATTGACACATTCACATGAGTCACATCATACAATCCTAAAAAAAACTAACATACCACATGCAAAATTCACATTCAAATAAAAACATATAATGCACATAACCCTCCCTACACTTGGACAATACATTGTCCTCAATGTGAGAAGAGCAAACAAACAATACATAAGGTGGGAATAAAAATAATGAAATAAGAGAAACATGAGAACAATTGAAAGAAAAACAAGGGTTAGAGTATAGAACTGTTATGGTGATTGAGGTGGTGATAGTGTTGGAGGTGGTAATTGAACACCTTGAGCCTTGAAATATTTGTGAATACATCATATGTCCCAGCTTTGATGTCTTTGTTCTCTAGCCACACCTTCAACACCTTGGCATTTTTTGAATTGGTTTTGTTAGTGTTTGAAATGACTTTCATTACCTTCTCTCATCTCATTGATTCTTCCTTTTTCTAAATTCTCGCTAGTTGAGTTCTCCTGTTGCGGTAATGCCGAGCTCAAACTAGCCTGTCCCGCCCTAGTTTTAACATAAGATTTTACGTTGATATCTCGAAGTTTTATATTTTGGGACTTAAAGATTTTAGCTCTCATCAAGTGACAAGTGTTAAGAAACTCAGGACAATAGACAATTAGTTTATGGCAACTGACACTATAGTATTATGAAATAGCAATAACCAAGTACCTCATGCCTAAATTATTGCTTTTCTTTCTTATAGCAGCAATAATTGCATTAAAGATGTGGGTGGAGGTGTAGACTTTGATGTTACGAACCATGCAACACAAGAAAAAAAAATTATTTTGTTGAACACTTGTTAGTTTCGCTTTTGTATAATACAATTTAATACATGAACTTGTGTAATAACAAGTGTTCAGGGCTTTGAATAATGTTGTTGTGGGTATTTTTATTGTCAAAGCTCTCCAGCCCAGTCAATTAAGTCCAATAGCGAGTGGCACGGAAGTCATCGTGCTGATCTACTATGGTTGAGCCAAGAAATCCACCAATTTCACGCAAAATTTCATGGTCTAAGCCATATGGTTCACCCCGCAACCAAAACTATAAGTCCTTAGGAGATGACTCGTATTGAAGGGAGGTGAATAATTCTAGGGTTAGTTCTTCATAAACAGGATAATTAAATCGCATAAAATTTTCCCAATGAATTATTCCACCTAAAAGTTCAAGTCATTCTCTTAAACCAATTTTTTCTAATGTTTCAAAGTCTAAGTATTTAGGCACAATAATTTTATGCAAGCTAAGAGTGTAGAAGAGATTACCTTCCTCCTCTGAAAAGATCAGGAAAGGTGTTCCATAATCCATTGCTCGATTTCTTTACTCACGGCCCGATACTTGGACTTTGCCTTTCTGTTGAGTACGCTTGACTGCTTGCTTAATGCATGATCCTACTGGATTGACAGTAGTAAGGAAATTTTGGAAGAGTTAAAGACTTAAGATGGTTGTAAAGAGATAAGTAAGTTCTTGTGTTTAAAGAGATAGTGCGAAAATGAAATGTGTAGGAAAAGTGAGGATGAGAGTAAAATTATTGGTTAGGAAGGGGTGAAGAGATAGTGATCATCCAATTGGATAATAACACTTATTTCTTTTAAAGGTACTAAACATAATGAAGCATATATAGATTATGGTATAACATCAATAAAAAGCCCCTAAATTTAGTATAACTCTCTCAATTGTGGTGTTATCTATCTTGCAAGGAATGGTGAATATACCAAGATCTTTGAGCTTGGGTGAAAGTTTTCTTTAGAAGACTACTGACACATTTTCACCCATCTTTATATACTCCTTATCCTACAGTTTTCTCTTATTAATGCATAATTCTTTAAGAAATTATGCATACTTAGATACTTGTTTTATTACATCTAATAAGGATATATTGACCTCCTCTTTGCAAATATCTCCAAATATTATCATACTTTTCTTCTTTCTTTGACCTCATTATCCAACCAAGAAAAGAAGGAGAAAAAAGGGAGCTTTTTGTTTTTGATTATAATCGTTATTTTATGTACTACTTCTTTATTTGCATTAAAAGCTGCCCTTTTTGGCTTCTCTTTTTATTACCACTTTCTGTAAAGAAATTTTTTTTACCACTTCTTAGCATAGTTGCATTCAATTTTTTGTATATACAATAGTTTGGGATGGAAACTTCCCTCTAGCCTAAGCTTCTATACGAATCATCATAGTTGTTAATTGACTTACCAAATTTTCTAAATTTTGAAATAATGGATCTTATCTCTTATTCTAAACATTATTCTAAATATTAGATCTTATCTCTTACTAGAACTATGTGGTATTTAAGATAAGTTATTTAATTATGTCCTTTAAAAATGAGTTCCAATTTTGGCTTTAAGCGAATTATTGTCTGGGATAGAATTTTTATTGTCAACTTCGAGTGAAACCTAGCGCTACTTATCCATCATCATAGTTAAAGTATAGATGATCTCTCCAACTTGAGTAAAGGTGTTACAAAAAGGATTGAACAACCTTAGTGATCTTAAAAGATTACCAATTATGTTAACTTGCTCAGTTTCTCCTTTTTGAAGTGTTGAGCATATGTCAACTGGTTGCCCTACATTAGCACATACTTAGCAAGCATTAATCTATTGCATATTTCCTGTAGCCATTTGTCTATGAAAGAGGTGAAGTAAGACAATTGTTGTTCGATAAAGGAAGTATTTTACCTTATTCATCTTTCTTATTAGTTCATCGTGTCTTGTACCAAACTATTTGAAATTTGTAACCATATTTTAAATTAAATATCTAACAACTTCACAGGTTTTGTCTACTAGTGATACTATGTTTACGACATCTAACATATTTCCCTCCATTAGAAGTAGCCCTTATAGAAATATTTAATTAAGTGCTGGTTACTAATTTAGTGTGTAGACAACTTACGCAAAGCTTCTTGAAGTGCTTCTAGTACTTATAAAGAGTTTCTTCATTATACCACTTCATGTCACATATTTCTTTCTTTATGTTTACATCCAAGGACACAAGGAAATGTTAGAAATTTATCATCCCATTCCATAAGTTGATTAAACCCAATGATAGGTAACACATCAAATCTTTAGCAAAGTATCCTAAAGAGAAGGAAAAAAAACTCTTTGCTTAATCCATTTATCCATTATTGTTTTATGGCTTCATATTAGAATATACTACATGGAACTCCGCTAAGTGTTTATATGGATTTTCATTGAAAAACCATAAAAAAAAATAGGCAATAAATGTATTAGTCCCTGTTTCAATTTTAAAGTTGCTTTTAACTTAAAAAACTCAATGGCTATTTATTTAAGTTAGGAGCAACCAACTCCTTTAAGTCTGATATTTGGTAATAGTCTTTTCTATATCTAACTCTAAGTTTGATAATATACGGTTTGTAATTAAGTTGTTATTTTGTGACTTTTGTTTGGCTTCTCTCTTTAACCTACACAATGTTCTTCCTATTTCCGTATGAAACTGTAATTCACCTTGATGAGAAGGTCGAGTACTTACCATATATGGTTAAGGAAACAAATATACGTAACAAATAAGAAAGTGAAATAAATAAAATAAAGAGCACAAAAATTACTAGATTAACTTCCCAATAATAACACCACAATTTGTATGTTATTGCTTACACCCAAAAATTAAACCTTACTTTCAAAACCTATATAGTAGCAAAAGTATTAGTCAATCTCACATAAAGTATCTAACCCCCATTTTATTCTTGTTCACAAGTACCTCTATAGGATCAACTTTTACTTTCACTGCTTTATAATGTTTTACGGTAACGTTTTAACTTTGGGTGCAGGGATAACATATCAATGCAATATTTTTCTACATTACTAATTGCAATCCTCTTGACTCTCATTTCAAAATTAACAAAAATTCTTCTAGAAATTCTTTAAAAAATTTACATGTGAAATTAATGCCCAAAAACAATACTACTTTACAACAAATAAGATAAATGAAATTTAAACAAATAACCATAATATGCAAATACAAATCGAACAAGAATAAATTTTGACATGACTAATTAATAATATTTTTTAAAAATACAAAAACAAATTTGAACTAAGATAAGCATAAAGGTACAAAATAAACATGTATTTTTTTAATTTTTCTTAATTTTTGATAAAATTTTGAAAGAACAATAAAATTTAAGAAATTAAATTACGTGTTCACCCTTGGGTTTCATTAAGAATTATTTCATCTTCATCAATGCCCCTATTGCCTTTTGTTAGCTGCGAAATAAACATGTATAACTTTTAGCATTTATATATATTTGTGCCTATAAAAATTATTCTTAAAACTCTTCTCAACCAAGGTTTTCTTGGGTTTATATATTATTTCTCTTCAAATTACAAAAGCTTAACCAATGTTTTCTTGAGTTTATATACCATACTTCTCTTCAAATTACAAAAGCTTTCAATATACCCATAATCAACATGATATTAATCACCATGATAATAATATCTAATAGCATATCATCCTACATTAATCACAATAATAGTATTGTGGCATACTACTATTATGCATGTTAAAATTGGGGGTGGCATCATTTTACTAATTGGTTAGTAGAACAAGACAACCTTAAAACGACGCCCTTGAACTTGTATCAGTTCAGTAGAACTTGCATAAACCATACACACAATCCTAGTTGATCATTATTTTCAATTACAGATATAACAGAGAGAAATCATCACTTAGCTGAAGATACAAATATCAACTGCTGTCATCCAAAAGCTCCATGATTATTAGCATCATGGAACAAGTATGATCTTGCCAACGTGCTGGCTACTTTCCATAAGCCGATGAGCCTCCGCAGCATCAGAAAATGAGAAGCACTTGTAGATCACTGGCTTCACCTTGCCTGCAGCAATGGCTGGCCAGACAATCTTCTCCACCTCATGGACAATTTGTGCTTTGTTTTCTGGACTTCTAGTTCGCAATCCAGCCGCTGCATCCATACAGAGGACATGTGTTAGGATGTATAAACTCTACTTAACATTAATAGATCAAAGAACATATAAAGATCATAAGAGAGTTGCATTACCCTGTTGCTGTTTAAGTACATTCTAAACCCCACAAAGTAACGCATCACAACAGGTAGAGCTTTCTATGATCGTGATTTGTCACTTAAATGAGCTTGTAATGCTATGAAAATCAAACACAAATGTGCACATATCTCTACAACTTCTCAATATGAAAACAAAGCAACCTTTAGACATAACAACTACCACTTCCTGGAAGTCAAAATAAGAAAAAGCTGATAAAAGCAAGTTAACTAGAAGAGGAGTTCCTGACAATTCTTTTCAACGAAGATTCAAACAAGAAGATAACCCTGATTAACATATCAGACACCTTTCTTCTATCATCAAAGATTTTAACTGCAACAATACATTATAAGCTTACATGAACTGCCAATTACACATCTCAAAACGACTGGTATACATATGTATCCAATTCTTATGATGTTGGTAGAATGAAGAATCTAGGGAAAGTAACCACTAGAACAAAATTCAATCAACTATTTAAGCGAGATCAAAAGAGAAGCATTAACTACATTTTCAATACCTTGCACGGTTAGGCGTTTCGCAAACACAGAACCTAGATTTATTTCTGTTACAGCTCCACTCATAAAGCCAATGATAAAAAGTCTCCCATCAATATTTAAACTGTCCAGGTTTCGCTGAAGGTAAGAAGCTCCAACACAGTCCAGAATACAATCAACACCTGCAATTGAAGATAAGAAGTTAAAAGGAAAAGGCTTAATTCTCTTCAATATGAATAAAAAGCTAGGGGGAATCCTTTGTGCGCTAAAATACATCAAGGTAAAAATTAAACCTTTTCCACCCGTTTCTTCCTTTACACGTGTAACAAAGTCTTCTGTTTTATAATTGATGCAAACGTCCGCTCCAAGATCCTTACAAACAGCCAACTTCTCCTCAGTCCCTGACAATCAAGAATTTAAAGTCAAGATACTTGCTAGGAATGCTCCGAAGACAAATCACATGACATAAGCAAAACTTGTAGCCAGACCTGCTGTCACAAACACTCTAGCCCCTTGATACTTCGCAATTTGTATTGCAAACGTACCAATTCCGCTAGAGCCCCCATGAACCTGAAATGATTAATGTCAAACAGCCGGTAAACAACAAATCAAGACCCATGGATATAGGGACAAACAAAATAAAGAATAAGCACGTTTTGAACTAGTACTTATTAGGGACTGTTTCAAAGTAGCATAGAGATGTGGTCTTGATCCCAAAATGATTTTCAAGCACCAATTTTGTAAATCTCAATGAGACTAAATAAGCAATATGAAAACAGATTGAACAAGCCGCCAACCATTACATACCAGAAAAGTTTCTCCAGCGGAGAGCTTACTGGTCATAAAAACCGTGGACCAAACAGTACAAGCAACTTCAGGGAAAGCAGCCGCATCCTTGAGCGACACACCAGCCGGAATGGGAAGCACTTGCCCGGCCGGAACAACCACTTTCTCCGCATAACCTCCTCCACTAAGAAGAGCACAAACCTACACCAACATAACACAATTAATACATTAACATAAACTAAAGAACTTACACGATTTCCCACCTCCTAATCACATAGTTGTCTAACAAAAACTAGAACTTTCACCAACATAACACAATCAATAGATTAAAAGGCTCTACTAAAGAGAGACGATTCCCACTTACTAATCAGAACCTTCACCCATAAAAGATTGAAACTTTCACCAACATAACACAATCAATATATAAACAAGTTCTACTACCCAACTCACACAATACCGACTTCCTAATCATAAAATCCTGTCATAAAAATTGAAACTTTCACCTGATCGCCGACCTTCCACCTTGACACTTTATCGCCGACGGCCTCAATGATGCCGGAACACTCCAGGCCAGGATACACGCTGGCTCCTTTGGGCGGCGGGTAAGAGCCTTTCCTCTGCAGCGTATCGGCCCGGTTCAGGGCGGCAGCGACCACGTTGATGAGTACCTCATCGTCTTTGATCTGTGGGACTTCAACATCTTGTACTTGCAGCACTTCTGGGCCACCCGGTTTGGATATGACGACAGCTTTCATTTTCTGGTTTTGGTGTTTATCATTTATGAAGTGCGTAATGACTGCAGAGAGTGAAGATCAAAGATTGAACAAAGAAGACGGGGAGGTGGCTCTTATATCAGTATCATACGTATTACTGCGATTTCTTTATTGTTGACGTGAACAGCAACAAAACCATCCACGTCGCAACAAGCATTAGATAGGCGATTCCTATTTAGTTCTGCTGTCAATCATTTTGATTAATGATTAATAATTTATTTTAATACCATAGGATCACCTTTTCTAATTTTAGAAGCTTATAGTATCATTTTGATTAGGGATGGCAAAAAGCCCCGTCCTGATGGGGATCCGATATTTCCTGACCTAAACGGGGCAGGTATGGGGGTATATTTTACCCCGAATAAACGGGGCAGGGGATGGGGATTTTTCCCCATTTATATTCAGTGCGGGGATGGAGATTATAGTCTCCATCCCCAATGGGGACCCGCCCCGACCCAATGAGAACCCGACTCGACCCAATAGAGACCCGACCCGACCCAATGAAGACAACTCGTATAATGTTAAGTGTTAACCCTAAAAATCTACCC
>JANITW010000002.1:59975337-59990474 GCA_027564335.1 Erythroxylum williamsii
ATAATAATAATAATAAATTAATTAATATTAATTATTATTATTAATTAATACAATATTATTAATATTAATTAATACAATATTATTAATATTAATTATTAATAATTAATATTATTATTAATTAGTTAATATTATTAACAAATATTAATTAATATTATTATTGGTGTTAGGTTTAGAAAGATGAGAGGCTATTTTTGACATTTCCAATTCTTTTCCATAGGACAAGAATTTTTGTACCTCAGTTTTGGATGGAACAAAAATTTTTGTCTTTGTTCTTTGAGGACAGAACAAAAATGGCTGAAAACGGCAAGCAAATAGGACGAAGGACATAACTTTTACGTTTTTGTCATCTGTCCTCATCCCTAAAGAACGCTAACCAAGCGCAAGGTAATAGAACAAAGACAAAAGACGCGTTTAAGAAGAAGATGGAAGAAGTAAAGCGGGAAGCAAAATCAAAAGACGGAGGAGATGTTGGCTTGGCTTAGACAGAGAAGATGTTGGCTTGGCTTAAGAGGCAGGAGACGTTAGTTTTAATTAAAATGTCGACGTTTTAATTTTGGTACAAAATAGATACAAAATTAGTGGGACAGACGATCTAATGCCCTAATTTCCACCTATAAATCTACCTAAGAACCGCTAACTACTTTCATGTTACTTGTCGAAAGCAAAATGTTCCACATGGACTCGCGACCAGACAACGAAAACCCCAATTTCAAATTTCATGTTCCCACAAAAACCTAAACGTCCGTTAACTCCTCTCGTAACGGAGCCCGTCGTTTCCTTTCTTTATAAGCAAACCCTTACTCACTTCACTAACAGATTCGCATTCCTCTCTTCACCCCCACTTTCCCCAGAAACAAACCAGAAAAGACGTCCAGAAAAATGAGGGAAATCCTGCACATACAGGGCGGGCAATGCGGTAACCAGATCGGAGCCAAGTTCTGGGAGGTAGTCTGTGCTGAGCACGGCATCGACTCCACTGGTCGCTACAACGGCGACACGGATCTTCAGCTGGAGAGAGTCAACGTGTACTACAACGAAGCAAGCTGTGGTCGCTTTGTGCCTCGTGCGGTCCTCATGGATCTGGAGCCAGGTACAATGGATAGCGTTAG
Organism: Erythroxylum williamsii; assembly: GCA_027564335.1. Taxonomy (NCBI): domain Eukaryota; kingdom Viridiplantae; phylum Streptophyta; class Magnoliopsida; order Malpighiales; family Erythroxylaceae; genus Erythroxylum; species Erythroxylum williamsii. The sequence continues at coordinate 59,976,447 of JANITW010000002.1, forward strand.
ATCCGGGCCGTACGGGCAGGTTTTTCGACCGGATAATTTCGTCTTCGGGCAGTCTGGCGCCGGAAATAATTGGGCAAAAGGTCACTACACGGAGGGGGCTGAATTGATAGACTCCGTGCTTGACGTTGTTAGGAAGGAAGCTGAAAACTGTGACTGCTTGCAAGGTTGGTTTAGATGGAAATTGTTGTATGCTTACTGTGTTTACTATGTTGACTATTTTCTTGAAATGAATATGATTCTGAAGAAGCTGTGTTACCTTTGACAGGGTTTCAAGTGTGTCACTCGCTGGGCGGAGGTACTGGATCTGGAATGGGGACGTTATTGATATCTAAGATAAGGGAAGAGTACCCAGATCGAATGATGCTTACTTTCTCTGTGTTTCCTTCTCCTAAAGTATCCGATACTGTTGTTGAGCCTTATAATGCAACTCTCTCTGTTCACCAACTCGTTGAGAATGCTGATGAGTGTATGGTTCTCGACAACGAGGCTCTTTATGATATCTGTTTCCGTACACTCAAGCTCACTACCCCCAGCTGTGAGTTCTGAAAATCCAATATCATCACTTATCTTTTTATGATTGATGTTTCTGTTTTCTGATGATTTGGTTCGTTTGATTATGCTGTGGCTTTTATCTTTGTGATTCAAAGATGCACTTCCCTTCGTTTATGATAGGTTTGCAATGATTCAGAGTAGGGGGTAAATGGAAATTAAAGTTTTGTTTCTCTATTCAATTCTTTTGTTGATCAGTAACCATTGTGATTGTTTTTATTGGATGACTGAGCCCCGGAGTATTCAAACTTTTGATTAAGAAAACGTTATTTTAGTGTTTTGGGTATCATGGATTGGCTAAATGTGTGTGAGTATAGTGCTTCATTCTTGCTCTGGTTTGTACAGCTGACTTCAATGGGGTTGTCATATTAATAATCACAGGGAAGTTGTGATAATATTTCACTTCTCCTGCGTCATTGGAGCTGGATTAATTTGCATTAGGTTGTATGGATTAATTTGCATTAGATCAATTCTTGAGATTCCACTGTTCTACAATTCCCTAACTAGAATTCTTCTTCTTTTTTTTTTCAGTTGGGGATCTGAACCATCTGATTTCAGCCACCATGAGTGGTGTTACATGCTGCCTTCGGTTTCCTGGGCAGCTTAACTCAGATCTGCGTAAGCTTGCTGTGAACCTCATCCCATTTCCTCGGCTCCACTTTTTCATGGTTGGCTTTGCTCCCCTTACATCTCGTGGGTCTCAGCAATACCGTGCTCTCACTGTGCCTGAACTTACCCAACAAATGTGGGATGCCAAAAACATGATGTGTGCGGCTGATCCTAGGCATGGCAGATATCTAACGGCATCTGCAATGTTTCGTGGTAAAATGAGCACAAAGGAAGTTGATGAGCAGATGATCAATGTGCAAAACAAGAACTCATCCTACTTTGTTGAGTGGATTCCCAACAACGTCAAGTCAACTGTTTGTGATATTCCTCCCACAGGCTTGAAGATGGCTTCCACTTTCATTGGTAACTCTACATCAATTCAGGAGATGTTTAGGAGGGTCAGTGAGCAATTCACTGCCATGTTCCGTAGGAAGGCTTTCTTGCACTGGTACACTGGAGAGGGTATGGATGAGATGGAATTTACAGAAGCCGAGAGCAACATGAATGATCTGGTTTCTGAGTACCAACAATACCAGGATGCAACTGCTGATGAGGAAGAGTATGAGGATGAAGAAGAAGAATTCCAGGAAGAGGCCTGAAGAGTTTGAGCAAGTCTTGATTTGGCTGGCTTGCACAAGGACGGTACTCGGTGTATTTGCTTTTGTTGACCTTTTTGTCCTGTTTCCGCTGGGACTTTCCATTTCGTGCCTCTGGTTTTAATTCTAGCACTTATGTGACACCTTTGCGTTAGTTGTATCTGATGCGTATTATGTTGATGTGTTTTTACTCTCACCTTGTATGCAAACTTGATAAAAAAAGAACGCATCGGTTTATGATCAGTTTAATGGTTTATAAAGATACTATTAAGTTGAAGTAAACAATCTCGACTAATTTAAAAGTTTTCTCTATTAATTAACTGGAAAGGGCAATTTCACTGAAACAGAAACTAGCAGTTAAAAGATTCTTAAAAGTTATATTTAATATTGGATTTAATTTTTGGTACGGTATGATATTAGTACCAGTTAAATATTATTTTGGATATTTTAAAAATATTTTTAAATTTTATAAAGTTGTAAATACTCTTTTAAAATATTATGATATATAATATTTTACTTTTCAATACTCGATTAATAGTAATATACTCTTTTAATAGTATTATAATAAGAGTGTATGTTGGAGAGCACAATAAAGTAGATTTAAATTTTGAAATAAAAATATTTACAATTAAAAGTTTTATATTCATATTGTGTATAAAAATATTAACATATATATTAAATACAATTAACAGGGTGTTTTTGGAATGTTATGAATTAAATTCAATTGTAGCATTAAATTCAATTCAAGTGTTTGGAAACAAAAGAAAAGATGAGTTCGATTCATACATGAATTGATTTTCATCATTTTTTATAAATAAAATTTACCTTAAAAAGTATTGGAATTGAATTACGAATTGGGCTTCAATTTTTCTTTTAAATATTGAAAATATCTTTTCAATAATACTCATCTACTCTTATCATAAATCTCTTCACTTCAAACAACCACGGTTATGAGTATCGTTCCGTACTAGATAGTATGTACTGATCGAAAAATAGAATTATACTTTTGACGTCAGTACCAGCCATAAATATTGGTCGATACCGGCTAGTACCTAAAATTTCGGCCAATTTTTGAGTTTCGGAAAGTTGAAAGGTGGAGGAATCACCTTATTAAAAAAGCATTTAATTAGGATTAAAGGATATGTAAAAGCGTGTAAAAAAGTAAGTCATAATGTGAAGTGGTAGATGAAAACATTGCTCAATGAACTTTAATTTGAGAGAGATAGAAGGGAAAGATTGAATTTTGAAATTGGTAGTGGAAGTTTGTTTTTTAGTTTCCGTGGTGATTATAGAAATGTTGAAGGTGAAAGTAATTGTGGTTGTGATAGTGGTAGTAGTGGCAGTGATATTGATACTGGTAGTGTTCCATTTCAGGCTCATGAAGAATCTGATGTGAGGAAGAGAAGAAGGCAGATGATTAGTTTCTTTACACCACGAACAACTCGTGGAGCCCAACTTTCAATTAATAGTGCAATGCAATCAAGAGATACGACTTACAATGTCAATATGGTAGTAGTTAGATAGTGATATGTTTTAGGTTCGTCATTCAATGCTTCTCAGCGCTATTATTATCAACCTATGATAGATGCAATAGCTTCTTATGGTCTAGGATATAAAAGTCCTTCGATTGATGACTTAAGAGGTAAACTTTTGAGTTGTGTTGTTTCTAAAATTAGAAATTATTTGGCTGAAAAAAGTGTGAATTGAGGTACTTATGGATATTCAATTATGTGTGATGGTTGGATAAATAGGAGACAAGAGCCTATTATAAATTTTTTGGATTATTCTTCAAATGACTCTATGTTTCTAAAATGTATTGATGCATCTAGATTTATTAAAAATATTAAGACCTTGTTTAGGATATTTGATGAAGTTGTGAATGAAGTAAGGCCGGAAAATATTGTTCAGTTTATTACTGACAATGATTCTGCTTATAAAGCGGCAAAAAAGGTTGCAAAATATGTATAAATCATTTTTTTTACAATCCTTGTGTTGCATATTGCATTGACTTAATGCTGGAGAATATAAGGGATCCTAAATATTTTCCTCTTATTGATGAGTCTATGCAGAAAACTAAAAAGGTGACAAAGTTCATTTATAATCGTGCATGGGTATTGAATTTCATGAGAAAGGAATTTACAATGGTAAGAATTTGTGTTGTCTTACTGTGACAAGATTTGTCACAAATTTCTTATCACTTTAGTCTTTTGTTTTGATGAAGAAGGAGTTAAGACAAATGTTTACAAGTGATAAGTAGGTTGTATCTTAACCATGCTAGGTCTAATACTGGAGTGGAGGTTTGTAATATTATACTGGAAGATAGAGAATTTGCGTCTCAATGTCAATTTGTTATCTAAGTTAGTGAGTGGTAAAAGTGTTTTGCTTTGCTGATAGTGAAGAAAAGCCAATAATAAGTTATATTTTTTATGCCATAGAGAGAGTGACGAAAGCAGTTAAAGCCGATTTGAAAAATAGGTCTTCTTTATATATACCATATCTTTCAATCATTAATGAAAGAAGGGAAAGACAACTTTCTTTTCCATTGTTTAAAGCTAGGACATTTTTGAATCCTAGTGTGTATTTTAGACTGGATCTAATAAAGCAAGCTGAAGTTAATAGAGGAATGCTTTTAATAATTACAACAATTGTTAGAGTTAACGCGATGCAAGATCTTTTAAGTTCACAAATAGAGCTTTACAAGTTGTCTTATAGGGATTTTGAAATGACGATTGCTATTCGACAAAGAGGAAAGCTTTTTCCAAGTAACATTTGAATTTATCCACTCAAAGAAAAAGAATAGATTAGAGTATAAGAGGTTGAATGACTTGGTTTTTGTTTGTTACAATTTAAAGTTTCGGGAAATGTATGTTATTTTCATTATTATCATTATTAATTTCGATATAATTTCTTATAATTTTCTATTAATTAAATTTAATTGTTTATTAAGAGTCTTAATAGCACAAGTGGTTCAACTGATCCGATTGTCATTGATAATATTAATCTTTTGGTGGATTGGGTTTTTGAAAAACCTAATTTGGTTTATGTGAATGATTTGGATTTGGAAGATAATCTTGGATGAGAAAGCATTGACATGTCATTTGGTACATTAAATTTGAATAATAATGATGATGAATCTATTCTCAATGATAAAGATTTTCTACCAAATGATCATTGGGGTCAGTGCAGTTCTAACAGGTATCCTCCTATTGACGATTGAATTCTAGGTTTTTTTTCCTCTTCTTTTAATTTTATTGGTATTTGATGTTTTTGTTAAATTTTAAATGTATAATGTAACTGTAATGTTTTTGTTTCAGATTTAACTTCTACTTGATTGTTTCTTCATCATCAACTCTTTTGTAAATTATTTAAGGATATTTATTGTTCTTTTTATAGAATGTTTTGAATCTTTTGATGTAATATTATTTATTAAAATGATGAAATTGTATTATTGTAATATTTTAAATACTTTGTATTATTCTTATTTTTATACTTGTATGATGATGATTGTCTTAGTTTATATTAATTATGGTTATTATTTATATGTGAAATATTTAAAAATTATTGTTATTTCATATAAATTTTCATTATTATTTATTATTAACATTTTTGAAAACATGGTTGATGTAAGCAGTAAACTAGTAAAGTATACGGTACATGTACAACTGTACAATATACCAATAGACTATTTTGCAAATTTTAAAAATTTTAGGGAATATTTCATAAATTTAAAAAATAACCTGAAATAGTATCCAGTATTGACCAGTACTAGTATAACACCATTCTAAAATTCAATCTGATACCCAACCCAATACGGCATATATAACTTTGCTTAATACATTTATAGGGATGTTATATTGGTAAATATAAGAGTTAACCAATTAGAGAATAGATGGATGTAGCATGAGATAATGTAAGTTTCAATGTTAAAAAGTTCTGTTCAGTCTAAAGAATATACTAGTTTAAATAATCAAATCATAAATTCAAAAGTGCTACTAGGGGAAGCACAAGTATGAACATATTTATTTAATAACATTCGGTTATGATAAATTTTCTTATTATCGATTTTCTTGGATATTGTCTATGTTTTAGTTTTATTTTAAATTTTATTATTCAAATCTATAAAAATGATTCTCTTTATTAGTTATCCTTAGGCTAGGTAATATTTTTTAGTTATTTAATCTATATTATTTTATATTTAATCTGACCTAGGCCGGTATTTAAGGGTTTCTTTGCTCCACGAGCAGACGTCCAGGCACACCTACTAGTATATCTTAGATACTGCTCAGCGGAAACTTACAGGGTGGCGCGCCAGACTGCTGTCTCTCGTGGGGCGGGTTACCTTAACTCAAGCTATTCTGTCGGTGTTACCTATGTACACCATGCAAACGGTTCAACTTCCACGCCGTTTGTGCGACGACCTGGAGAAAATCATGCGCAACTTTCTCTGGGGGTCCTCGCCTGATCTCCATAAGATACACCTAGTCAATTGGGAATCGGTCTGTCAGTCGAAATCAGCAGGAGGACTGGGCATAAAACACATTCGGTCTACCAACGACGCGCTCCTAGTAAAATTGGGTTGGGGTCTGTTCACAAACCACACGGCTCTCTGGGTTCAGATCCTTCGGGCTAAATATCGGATTGATACAGCCCATCTTCCCCTCACACTCTCCAGGCTCGGGGCGTCGTTAGTTTGGAAAGGGATTTTGACGTCCTGGCAATGGGTTCGAAAAGGGACCAAATGGTTTTTAGGGAATGGGTGACGGTTGTTATTTTGGATGGATAACTGGCTAGATGGTTGGGGATCTCTTATTCATGTGGCATCCTCTCCGATACCGGATCGCCTTCAGTTGGCTACCGTTGCGGACCTCCTTACAGACGACGACGGATGGCGCTGGCTCGAGTTCCATCAGGACCTACCGTCCATAGTTTGTTTGGCGATTGCGGAATTAGGCCCTATTGATGGGAGTCGCGGGGAGGATAGCCTGCAGTAGGGCACTACCCTTCACGGAGAGCTCACTGTGGCTTCTGCCTATGAGGTTATTGAGGATTCCTCAATGGACAACCGGCACAAATTGTGAGAAATCATCTGGAAATGGGCGGGCCCACAGCGCATTAGAACGTTTCTTTGGCTTGTTGCCAAGCACAGACTCCTGACAAATCACCAGAGAGTGACTCGACACATTGCCCTTGACAATAGCTGCCCTCACTATGGGCAGTTAGAGACCACTGCTTATGTGGTTCAGGACTGCCCTCGGGTTCAAGCTCTCTAGAGTTATTTTTCCCAGGAGGTGGTGGATAGGTGTTTCTTCTAGCAAGAGGCGGACATTTGGCTGACGTGGAACCTCACCAACCAGACTCCCGTACAGCAGGAGGCATGGGCTACGATTTTTGGGGTCACTTGCTGGTTCCTGTGAAAATGAAGGAACAATAGCATCTTCGAACCGTCTTTTGTTTGGCCTGATGAGGGGCATAGTACAGCAGGAGGCATGGGCTACGGTTTTTGGGGTCACTTGCTGGTTCCTGTGAAAATGAAGGAACAATAGCATCTTCAAACCGTCTTTTGTTTGGCCTGATGAGGGGCATAGAGTTATTTTAGATTATGTGAGGTGGATCGCCCGAGCCAGGATGATGGAGAAGTGCGTGTTTCTGGCCGAGGGCTTACCGGTGGGTTCCTATGTAAGGTGGAGGAAGCCCGAGGTGGGTTGGGTGAAAGTCAATTCCGATGGCGCTATGAACCCCAATTCCAAAATGATTTCTTCCGAGGGTTTGATTCGAGATTACACTGGAGAGTGGCGAGGTGGTTTTCAACATAATCTCGGGACGGGGTCTCTGTTAACCGCAGAGTTATGGGGGGTGATCTTGGGTCTGACACTGGCCTGGGACCTAGGCTATCGTCAAGGGTGATGGAAGTCGACTCCCTTGAGGTTATTAATCTTCTTTCTGCTCCTATCGGTATATTGATTAAGATTTCTGTTTTAGTGACAGGTATCCAACAACTCTTGCACCGGGAGTGGACGGTTCGGATGCAGCATGCGTTTAGGGAAGGCAACCAATGTGCGGACAGCCTTGCTCGACTCTTCGGGGTGGGCAGCCTGGGTCTCTCTATGGAGTTCAAGAGATCCTCCGCCGAGATGCGCAAGGTGCTCTATATCTCATAGCGTTACATTAGTATTGTAGCTTTTCTTTTGTAATAAAAAAACCTAATACATTTTCTAGCATTGAAACTTACTTATCAGAAAAAACTTCACCTCATCATTGATGTAATCACATGAAAATGCACGAAAAACATAATTAAATGGAGGCGTATACTGCGAAGGAGGTGGTGTAGATGACAGGCATGTGATAGGATGATTAAATGGTGGCGTATGGTCTAAATATTGATTCTTTTTGTAAAAACAATAACTTAATAGAATTAATTATGTATTTTTTATTTAATTTTTACACGTGATCGCTGAACCTGAACGTGTTCCCCTTTGACACGAAACTCCGGCGACGCTTGTATTCTAACGTCCCTTTCTACTCTTGTCTCCTTCCACATTCCTCGGAGCTGTAGCTCTACCCTTTGACCCCACTCGCTTTCCATTGATGAATCAAATGGGCATATGCTTATGGGCTCCACCATGCAATGACGCATATCGTTGAACCTTGATTTCCTCATGTATTGACGTTTTCAAAGATCCATCCCTGTGCCCGCTGTAAGACGGCGAAAGAACTTGAGAAGCGCGCATAACGGGGGGATAAAACTGTCTTCAAATACACCTAACAACGTGTCTCTCCCTTCCATTTTCCGCTCTAACCATTCTCTGCCAGCGCCAACTCACACCCTCCATCCTACGCCTGCTTACTTTCCTCCAACTTTGTTATTTGTTTATAAATATACCCTTTCTTCGCCGACTTTCCTTGTGCTCCAAGTCGGCTTCTCTCCTTTCATTAGTTTACTCCTACCACAATATAGGAAAACATTAAAAAAAAAAACCCCTTCTCTTTCTTGTTTCTATAAATTCCTAAGCAACCCTTAAATCTTGGACCATCACTCTGTTCAAGCGCCGACCATTAGGTCTTCTTCTTCAAAGAAAAAGTAATGTTTTTAAACCTTCCGTTCATTTCTCTTTTACTCTTAGTCTGTTTTTATTTATCAAGTGAGGACGAGAGTGTCTCGGATGGCATTGCCAGATACTATAAAACTGCTCATCTGGCCAAGCGGCTGCGGCCCCTCTTCTTTTGTTGTCAGTTGTTACATGTTTCCTTTGCTTGTCGTTACCATTACTGCTTTATTATAATGTATCTTTCGGATCTCACTTATTTGTGTTTCATTGTTTTCCCAACTTGGCTGATGTCAGTCATGTATAATTGTTTATCTTTCTCTGGAGCGAGATCGGTGAAGTAAGGCGTGTTGTTTCTCAAGTGGGGTTTTTTTTTTATGTGCATCTTTTACTGAAATCTCTTGTTCATGTTGCCTTTCTCTACTCCAGAAGCTTGTACTAGTAGTTTCACTTTCACAAATTAACTCACGGCTGCTTATTCATAACAATTTTCCGAGGTCTTGTATCCTTGTTGACATGACGATTTTAAATTCATTGAGATCAAGTCCACTGTTTGTTTGTATTCTTTTGTTTATTGCAATTTCTATTAGCTTCAGAGCATTTCGTTTCCTAGTTTCTTCATATATCTTTGGTCATTCTTCTTGCAAACTGCGTGCATCACATAATAGTGATTTTACATTAGGAAGTTGGTGACCAGTTTATTGGGAAAACTGATGATATTCATTGATTTATGTTATATTATATAAAAGGCTGGTCAGAGTTGATTTGGTAGTAAAGTCGCAGCATTAACGTGCTTGCTTTGCAAATATGACAATTTGCTTTGATTTATTTTCCTTCTGAGTTGCGTACCTGCCATCAACTGATGATGAAACCAAAGTTTGCTTTTGTTTTGTGTCAAGCAGTCTTGGAAAAGACGTGATCTGTGAGCCTGTGCTTCTAGATGTCTTTTGGACCATATTACCTGCTGTCTTGGTTCCTTCCGCATTTCTTGGAAAGCTTAAATTTTCTCCTTCGACAATGCAATCAATTCGCAATGCTTACGTTCTATTTCCCTTTTGCAGGTTTTATAGGCCAAAGTTGCAGTTTTGAATTGAAGTAGAAGGTTTAAAAAGATATCAGATCTGTTACTTCTACATCTCATACCCTCAACATGGCATTGGCAAGGGTCATTAGGACCGGCTTGAGAAGGACTGGAGGTGCCTTTGGCAGCTACTCTAGTGAGAAGGATAGATCATTTCATGGTGTATCTACTGATAGATATTCAATGCCGTCGCTCGCAAGCTCCACAACTGGCAGCAATCCCTCAAACCTCTCCTCCATGAGTATGGTGAATCATACAAGTTTTTGGAGCAGGGGAATCAGGGTAACACCGCAGTATCAGTTTCCAAAAGCAGAGAGGATAATTGAGGAGTCTGAATCAGAGTGTGACGAAGCAAGGTATCCAGGACTAGAAGCAACCAAGCCAGGTGAAAAGCCCAGAGTGGTTGTCCTGGGTACTGGATGGGCTGCCTGTCGGTTCATGAAAGGACTTGACACCAAAATCTACGACCTTGTTTGCATTTCTCCAAGGAATCACATGGTCTTCACCCCTTTGCTTGCTTCAACTTGTGTTGGGACCCTTGAATTCCGTTCTGTTGCAGAGCCTGTTGGTAGGATACAGTCTGCATTGGCAACAAACCCAAGCTCTTATTTCTATCTTGCTTCCTGTTTTGGCATTAACACTGAGAAGCATGAAGTGAGTCTTTTTTCTTTAGCCTTTTTTTTTCCGGCATATCATTCATGTTCATGCGTTATCCTGCAACTAAATTCATTACATTATTTAAACGCATGTACAAATTGAAACGGTATTTGATGCTTTTCTAGGGTAGGACAATATGAAGATAAAGTGCGTGCATTTTTTCTCTTTTCTTTTCCATTTTTTAGATATGAATAAGTTTAGAACTTGCTCTCAATTTGTTTTTGTATCTTAACTGAAGTTCACCCTTCTTATTTGGATTTGATTCACTATCTTAGTTCTTGGCTGACCTGATCCCAGTCGTGAGTTGATGTGATTCCTTTCTTTAACAGGTCTACTGCGAGGCAGTTAGCAATGGTGGGTTACCTCACGAGCCTTATGAGTTTAAGGTTGCATATGACAAGCTGGTCATTGCAGCTGGAGCCGAGCCTCTCACTTTTGGTATCAAGGGCGTTAAAGAGCATGCCTATTTCCTAAGAGAAGTGTATCACGCTCAGGAAATAAGAAGGAAGCTCCTCTTGAACCTCATGCTTTCAGAGAGTCCAGGTAATGGGGTTGATCTTCGTCCAAAATTTCTTGTCCTATGTTGTATCCTTTGTTTCATCAAGGAGATTCATTGCTTAGCTTGTCTTCTGACTAGTTTTGAGTAATTTCAGGCATATCTGAAGCAGAAAAGAAACGACTTCTACATTGTGTGGTTATTGGAGGTGGACCTACAGGTGTAGAGTTTAGTGGGGAGCTGAGTGATTTTATTATGAGAGATGTTCGTGAAAGGTATACTCATGTCAAAGACGATATCAAGGTCACTCTCATAGAGGTAATTACTAGTGAATCATTCCCTTCTTTATGAATGGTAATCCTGTATCGAAAGTATCCTTTTGTTCCCCATCGCTAATAGATTTGAACTCAACTTTGTTTTTCTCAAACAGGCAAACGACATCCTTTCATCATTTGATGTCAGTTTACGACAGTATGCAACAAACCATTTGACCAAGGTACCTGTTTCTGTTGTCCATATTGGAGTGAGTTCTATTTCACGCATGTTTCTCACAGTTTAGGAAATCTTAATTTGTCAGTATGGCGTCCGTCTTATGAGAGGTGTGGTGAAAGAGGTGCATCCCAAGAAAATAGTTCTTAACGATGGCACGGATGTTCCCTACGGTCTCTTGGTCTGGTCTACTGGTGTTGGCCCTTCTCAGTTTGTGAAGTCACTAAATCTTCCCAAGTCCCCTGGTGGAAGGTGTGAATAACACTTATATTTTTGCTCTTCCCTTCCTGTGTGATGTGCTTTAATTTGTAATAGATTCTGTTTGCTGATCGTGATGAATTGTATTTACAGGATTGGAATTGATGAATGGTTACGTGTTCCTTTGGTGGAGGATGTATTTGCTCTCGGAGATTGCGCTGGTTTTCTTGAAGAGACAGGGAGGCCAGTACTTCCAGCTTTAGCTCAGGTTAGTCGTCGCTAGTGTTTCATGTCCATCACGTTATGACCTTTATCAGTTTATGCCTTTTGTTCATAGGACCTTGACGTCAGGGATCAAATGGATATTGTGAAACTGGAAACAGATACCATAAGGACTAAGCTAATTGGTTTATTGCTTACTGAGCAGGTTGCAGAGAGGCAAGGGAAATATCTGGTGTCGCTGATAAACAAAATGGGAAAACAGAACGGAGGCAGGGCGCTGAGTGCAAAAGACATATCACTTGGTGATCCTTTTGTGTACAGGCATCTTGGAAGTATGGCTTCAGTTGGCCGTTACAAGGCTTTGGTTGATTTACGAGAGTCTAAGGTATAATTACTTCCACGTCCCACGAAAGATACGCTTGTTAACATTTTTGAGTGGATGAAACACCTGGGATGTGGAAGCAATCTGTGCTCTTGCTAAAACGTGATAATTCATTGGGGTTAATCTGTTTGCAGGACGCAACGGGATTGTCTCTTGCTGGATTCATTAGCTGGTTTATCTGGCGATCTGCTTACCTTACGAGGGTGATCAGTTGGAGGAACAGGTTTTATGTTGCTGTGAACTGGGCAACGACCCTGGTTTTTGGCAGAGATAACTCGAGGATAGGTTAGGTTTACAGGAAGAGAACATCTTGTTGATTCTTGCATTTGTTTTATCTTTTGAAGAAGAAGCAGAAGGACGACGTCGAAGACCTACCATTAGTGAATCCACACGCCGTATTGGTAATAGTTGCAACAACCCAGTTATAGATGAACGACATGTCATCACCTTAAGCCCATTAGTACTTATTAGCCATTGTAACGACCGTAGTATGTAATGAAAAATCTGAAATGAATTCTACTGTTTCTTCTTCTTCACTTATTCTTCATGAACGCTCAGAAAGATAGGTTTCTTCCTGAAGGGTCTCAAATCGAAGTTGAACCTCACAGTCAAAATGATGGATCCCTAAACACTAGCAAGCTTACCCACTCGCTAGGAAACAAGAAGCAATAGTAGCAGCCAACGTGTTTGTATATTTTGGAAAAGGAGGAAAACCATTAAGCAGATGAGGGGAGGAGCATTTTCTATGTACAAAAGCATGAATCAAACAGTCATTCCAACCAAGAGCAATCCAGAGATAGGATTACTTCCTACTAGGATCAAGAAAAAAAATGTGAAGTGGTGGAAATATCACACTTGGATATTACGGTGGGAGGTAGTTTGAAACTGTGTTGTATACAAATGTGTAAGAACTTCACTTGAAAAATGCAAGGGCTACAGTTCACCACTGACGCATTGATTCTTGAGTTGGGAGGATGTGACATTGTCTTAAGAGTCCAATTTCGAGTGACATTCAACTACATACTATGTAATTTCAAGAATTGCACCAAGGAGTTTCAATGGGAGGGAAAAATCGTGAAGCTGACAGGCAACCTAAAGGAAAGGGCTAGAGAAATCTCAGGTAAAGGCTTCCATAAATTGATAAAAAAATCCAAATAAAGGTATATTGTTTATGCTACGTCTATTATATCTGGTTGAGTTCCATATGTAACAACTTATGTCAGAAGATAATACTAATACCAAAGAAGAATTAGAAGGTTTGCTTGCCGAGTTCAGTGAGGTGTTTTAGGAGCATAAAATACTGCCCCCAAAAAGAGCCCATGGTCATAGTATCCCTCTTAAATAAGGAGTAAAAACCATAAATATACGATCCTACAGGTATTCCAAGAACAAAAAGATGCTATTAAGAGAGCAACGCAAAAACTAACGGAGGATGTGTATAGATTATAGAGAGTTGAACAAAGACATTATTAAAAGCAAATTTTGCAATCCACTGATTAAAAAAAGGGAAGAAGACATACCAAAAACGACATTCAAAACTTATGAGGGACATCTTAACTTTTTAGTTATGCTTTTTAGGATCACAAACGCACATTCTAATTTCCAAAATCTTATAAATGAAATCTTCTAATTTATGTATCCCTTCTTGCTTTGATCACTCTCCAACTGAGGTGGTAATGGAATCTAAGTCTGAATTTCATAAGTTC
>JANITW010000002.1:60015363-60042127 GCA_027564335.1 Erythroxylum williamsii
CAGGGATTGAAGAGTACCCCGTTAGTGAAACGGGAGTATGATTACTGCAAGAGAGTTAGAGTTTGAAGTCGGGATCAGTTTCACATCTGCATTAGAGTCATTCGGTATTATTGTAAATTTGTAACTCTGCAAATTCCGCAGAATAGTACTGTCTTGTTTAGGGCCCAATTGGATTACGAATTTTTGTGCATGTAATTGATTAAAGACTGTTGACTGTTTTCATACGAATGAATTTGTGTTTTGATTGGAACCGTTTTTAGATTAAATATGGGCTCAAATTATTTACTGATAATTGCGTACTCTATTGTTTTCAAAAATAAAAAGGCATTACCGAAATTTTTGAATTGCATTGACTGCTCTAGCATACCACCCTCGTGAGGTACGGTCTCGGATATCACCCACGATATCGGGTTCGGGTCTTGCGGGAGTAGGGTGCTACATAAGTTCTTTTCCAACTAGAGGGGTCCATAAATGATTATGAAAAAGTCTTTGAATAACTTGATAGCTCTAAGGCAACTTATCACTCAGAAGATAAACCTATTCTCACAAGAGTTTTGAGAAATATAATATATGCAATTTGAAATGAGAGGAACATTAGAGTACTATAAGGCTTTAAAAACCAAGAAAAATTATCTCAAAGGTTTTCAAACAACTTGATGTCTAATCTAGCAAGAACTGTGGTCCCTCTTAGGCATCTCTTAAAGAAGTAATATGCCTTTAGGGTAAGGAGTGTAAACATGTGATCTTTATGATATGATTGACCTTTGTAACTTTAAGATCTTAAATAAACAATTGTTGTAAAAGATTAGGTATAAGATTGTGTGTGTGATATGGAAGATGTCATTGTCATAAAGAGATTAAGAAACTTCACTGTATTCTTGGCTAAAATTCGTTTCTCTCTATTGATTTTCTTACAACTACAAAAACTTGGTGGTAATTATTTGTAATCCTAAACAGTAGAGAGATGACCAATTTATATATCTATGAATTTTAATCTGGTACATCCATTAAGTGACCAAAGTAAACAATTGAGATTTATTCTTCTGTTAAATAGGAAATGGAATAAATATGATTCTTTAATTATATTAATATCATTATTAATAAATTTAGAATACAACCACTAATCAGGTCTCGTTCTTATATTCTCTTACTTGGCTTGATACTTTAAATTTTATTTCAATAGTAGAGTGCATAAACAAATCTCTTAATATGTTCATAATTTACCTCAACATAATAAACCACATAATCCGAGTTATAATAGCCATACACTTCAACATCACATACTTCCTTTTATATATCATAGTACTAGTAATTTATCAAGTCAAGAAATACAAGTGATATATAAATATTATAAAGGTCCGGATTCATGTTTTATAGAAAATTTTATTTCTTATTTAATAACAATTACATGTATAAAATCATAATAAATAAGAAAATTTTCTAACTAGAAACTTCATTAAGCTCAGGATTATCAAACCTTCATAAAAAATAATCATCAACATAACTAAGGCCCATTCTTTGAACATGTTCCTTAAATATCTTTGGTGGTAGGCCTTTAGTTAATATATTTGCAATCATAAGATTCGTCTTAATATGTTTAATATACACTCTTTATTTTTGAATTTCCTCCTTTATGACAAAATATGTCAACTTCATATGTTTAGTTCCTCTAGGGTACTTATCATTCTTGGAAAAAAATTGTTAAATAATTGTCACAATAAATTTTTAGTGGCTTAGTAATAATGTAGATAATCCTAAGCCTTGACATAAAGTTTTGCAGCCATAAGGTATGAATTACGGCCTCCAAAAAAGCTACAAATTGTGCTTCCATAGTGAATGAAGCAATGACAGATTGTTTATCACTTTTTTCATGAAAATTTTCCTTCTAAAACACGTAGGCAAATGTTGATTTTCTACTGTCAATGCATTTAGTAAAATCTGAATTTAATATCTAATAACTTCTAATGGATTTGTTCTTCTATACATATGCATAAAATTATTTATTTCTTGAAGATATTTTAAGTCTTTTTTTACAAATTTCTAGTCATCTACACTAGGATTGCTTTGATATCTACCTAGTATTCCAACCATGAAGATAATATCAAGTCTCGTGCATGTTTGCAAATGTGTCAAACTGCTAATAACAGGAGTTTATGGAACACATTCCATTTTTTATGTTCCACACCATTCTTTGGACATTGCATGAGACTAAGTTTATCCCCCTTTTGTATTGAGTCAATTCTTATTGAACATTTGTTCATATTAAATCTCTCAAAAATTATTTTGATATAGTCTTTCTAAGATAACCATATCAGCCCTTATTATCTATTTCAGAATATTGAAATTCTTATCATATATGATGTCTTTCTCATATCTTTCATTTTAAAACCCTTAAAGAGAAAATCCTTATTAATTCCATAATCAAATTCTAACTATTACAAATAAACTATATAGTCATCAAGAAAAGATGATTTCCTTATTCTTATAATTTTATGTAAAGCTATTCCATATGATTCATTTATGTCAATTGGTTGTAAGTTAGTTTCTTCATGAGGTAATGTTTCATCCAAATGTCGCCCCAAATTATTTTGTTTTTCCAATATTGGGATAACATTTAGTGTAGATGTGGAAACTATAACATTTATGGGTAATGGAACATCAAACCTTATTTCCTTAATATCCACAACAAGTTTTCTAGCACTCCCACTAACTTCATCATTTTCATTAAACTTGGAATTAGCTATTTCAACAATTCTTGGACTATGGTTTGGGTGGTAAAACCTATACCCTATATATTTCTCTTGGTAACAAATAAAATAACCACTAAACATTTAAAAATCAAATTTCTTTTCATGTAGATTATAATCTTATGCTTTTGTTAGGCAACCTCAAACATATAGGTATCTCATAGTAGGTTTCCTTCCAGTCTATACATTAAAAAGAGTTTTAAGGACTAACTTACTAGGAGTCTTATTCAGCAAACACACAACAATTTTAAGTGCATGCAACCATAAACTTAGAAGGAGTTTTAAGGACTACCTTACTAAGAGTTATATTCAACAAACATATGACAATTTTAAATGCATGCATCCATAAAGTTTTTGGTAATGAGGAATTATTCATCATACTTTTAACCATATTCATTAAAGTCCTATTATGCCTTTTTGCCATACTATTTTGTTGAGGTATGTCTCGAATAGTATATTATACACATATGTCATGTTTGTCAAGATACCTAATAAATGGCCTTGGAATTTATCTTAATTCATCATATTTTTCATAATATTCACCATCTCTAGCAAATCTTATAATTTTTACTTTTTTTAATTAACTGCCTTTCAACATCTTTTACAAACACCTTAAGAGCATCTATAACTTGAGATTTTTCATTAAGCAGATAGACATATCCATAACGTGAAAAATCATCTATAAAGGTGATAAAATAATTTTCTTCGTTAAAAGATGGAGTGTCAAAAAATTTACATATATCGGTGTGTATAATTTCAAGGAGCTGAGTACTTCTTATGGCTCATTTCTTAATATTTTCAGTTTACTTTCCCTTATTTCAATACACATATACACTATGATTAGTAAAATCTAAATTCGAAAGAATTTCATTCTTTACCAATCTTTCTTTGGGTATATGACCTAAACGTTTATGTCACAAGTAAGTTGAATTATCATTCATTATGTTATGCTTAGTTCTCATGGTATGATAAACATAAAATAGGCATTCAAAAAATTAAAATCAATTTTCATACATAAAAATCATCCATAAGAATTCCACAACCAATAATGGAATTATGTTTAAATAAACTAAAACAATCATCACCAAACTTTAAAGTAAACCCATTTTTATTAAGTTTAGAACCATAAATTAAGTTTCTAAAAATTAAAGATACATTGAGAGTTTGTATCAGATCTAGGTGATAACTAGTATCTAATATTAGACGATAAGTCTCGACACTTCAATTGGGGCCTTTTTATAGTTTCTCATGAATAGAAAGTTCTTCGTTGGATTTATGATTCAGATTATAAGGAATCCTTGCATAACATTAGAAACATTAGTAGCTCCAAAATCAAGTCACTAAGTATTAGAAGGAACTTTAGTAGCTCCATAATTAACAGAAATGACATTTATCTGTCCTTTGTTCCTTCTTATTAACATTAGTAGTAACATATGTTGTTTTTGTAGGCACGTTCTTATTAAATTTCTTAGCCTTTGGCTTTTGAATCTTGCTAGTTCCTTGATCCATAAGGTTAATTAAATGAGCTCCTTAATTCTTTAGCCTTAATTGTTTCCTTCTGAATAAGCATATTGGACAATTTATTAACATTCCACTTGTTCTTTATAATGGTGTAGTTAATTTAAAGATGTCCATACTCAGGATATAATGAGTTCATAATGAATTATACTAAGAAGGATTAATCAACCGTTATACCCAAGTTTCTTTAAATTTGTTGCAATATTTGTCATTTCTAGGACGTATTGTTGCATGCTTCGCGACCCATCAAACTTTATGGTTGTGAGTTCAGCCATTAATGTACTAGCGAGAGAGTTGCTCGTAGAACAGAAACATTCTTCCACAAATTTAAGATATTCTTTAACACTTTTAGTTTGTGGAATAGTGCTTTTAATGTTGTCGGTAATAGTCATTTACATGAAATTAAGACAATCTTTTAGACTTTTCTTATATAGTTTGTCTTCTCAACTTCATTACTCGTATTTGTAATGATAGAACGTTTTTCTTCCAACGGTGCTAAATTAAGATCTAAAATACCTAAATTGAAATTAACTTGTTCGTAACATTAAGGGAAGTTTAAACCATTAAGCATAGTAATAGAAGAAGAATGTGAATGAAGAGAAATAACAACAAATATGTAAATGCTCAATAAATTACCAAATTCAAATACTTAAACATTTAGAATATGGTACAAGTTTTTTTTGAACAAATTCAACAATATATTATCATAAGTTTAATGTCATGCAATCTTTATTATGAAATCAAACAAAAACTCATCAAATACAATCGGTATCTTTAGATATATAACATATTTGATAAGTAAATATTGATTTTCTATTATGTTTATCAGTCTTAGAGTATTAATTTATCTTTGTTAATATCTAAAATTCTATCAACTAATAAATATCATTTATCTGTATAACTAATTCAATAATAAGTATTGATATGTTTATGAATAAATGACTCTCCATACGACAAAATTTCACTTAATTAATTTTATTATTTTAGTCAGTACCAAATGTTCTTTTTACAACGTCTACATTTACTACATAACATATATTTTTTAAAATTTCAATAATAATGCACAATTTCGTTGCGCTTTCTTTTTTTTTAAGTGACATGTCTCGTACATCAATAATAAAACGATATTAAATTTTTTTGTACCTGTTATTCTGTTCCAATTTTATTTTCGCCTTCAAAATAACATCATTTTATATATGTGTAAATAGACATAAAATGATATAAATTATTAAAACTAGTCGGCAGAGGTAACTATCTAAAGCATTTTCGTTGTTTAAAGCGGAGCACTTAAAAAGGGTAGGATAATATTAAAAGCTAATATTCTATTCTCTCCAGATTTATAAACATATAATACTCAATCATAACGGACAATCAAACTATGAATTGGAGTTACTGCCATGATTTGACTTCAAAATTAACTGTGGCAGTCACCATTTCAAATCTTAAAGAAAATAGATAGAGGGATTGTTTGGTAATGAGCTTATGAGCTCTTTTTTAGCTGGTCAATTTATTTTAGTTGATTAGTTTTAAAAAAGATTTCATAAGTTTATTTGGTAAATAGCTGATTGGGTTGGCTGATTCAACCCATTCAACCATTTTTTAACCAGCTGCAAATAGCAGCGTTTCACACCCACAAAAGGAGTCTTTCACTTTTTTTTTTTCTCGCGAAGTGTTTAGGAAGGTTTCAATTATGAGAAGGTAATTTTAAACTACTCATTCTCTTTAACTAATCTCCTCTCGAGTTGGATAGGTCCTTTACAGGAAGTAAAATTCTAGCTCTAAGTTTTAAATAACTACATACATGAGAACGATTCAAACTTGCAACCTCACTTAAACTAGGAGAGTCCCTTACTAACTTACTTGGCCCTTGAGGTTAAACCGATATATATATTAATATCATTATTAATATATTTAAACCTAATTGGATCACATTTTTTCATGGAGCATGATTAAGATCCCTAGTAGGAGCAGCTGCCAATCTCCTATCAAAGTCTCTTTGTCTGTTGTGCTTTTTGTTACAGGAGAGTTTAACAACTCCAATCTCTCCTTGTTCAAGTTGATGTTTTACTATTCTTTTGTACACATTCACATGAACTAAAACAGGCAAGTTTACAATCTCTAGATGAATGGAATAGCTATCGAACAATAACAACCTTCCACTAAAACAGCTCCATTTGCGCATCTGAATACGTCAGGTGGATTTCATTATCTAGAAATCGCATATATTCTGTAAAATATATATATATTTTTGGATCAAATATTTTTATTTTTTAAAAATGAATTCGATTGAAGCATATCTTGAAATTTTATCAGTTAAATGAACATGTTAAGATAAACTCCATAGATTTGAAGTAACAATGATATCTTTCTTTCTATCCTCAAAAGAAATAGTAAAAAAACCAGTTTTGATGTACATTCATATCATTGAGGAGTGAGTGAGGACCACTTTTAGTTCCTGTGTGTGTTGCGTGCGCGGACTGTACAAGCAGCTTATAATCTACTTATTTAGCTTCGCTCAACTCATCAACGTCAGAAGAGGTACATCCATACACACAAGTCATTCACAAAACTGAGAAAGATCAACAATCCAACTGATGCCTTTAAATTCTTCAAGCCTACTGGCTGCCAAAGCCCCACACTTCTTGGGACTTCCCACAACGTATGCACCCAACTCTGCGGCCTCTTTCTCTTCCTTGCTCCCTTTTCTCAACAAAAACCTCCAAAACAAGTCTTCCCAATTTATGGCTGTCCCCAACTTGAACCAAAGTCATGGCCTTTCGTCTTCAGTTTTTGAGGAATCACCAAGCTTGAACCTTTCGTTTGCAAAGGCTGATAAGTATTCCAGAGAATTGGATATTGCTGTCAGAGCTGTGCAAATGGCTTGTTCTCTCTGCCAGAAAGTGCAGGGCAGTCTCATTTCTAATATCAACAATGAGATTCATGTCAAGGATGATCATTCTCCGGTCACCATTGCCGGTATCTAGTCGAATATGAACTGGGTTCTCCATAATTTTCGTTTCTTTCCCTGGTTTGAATTTGATGCTGAATATTAAAGTTGAAGATCTTATTTGAATACCGGATAAAATTGCTCTTTGATATTTTTCATTTTTTCAATCTCAATCTGTCTTAATCTCCTATACTTTTCCAATCAACAATAACAATAGGCATCTGTGGAAGAGAATGAATGACCAAGTATATGTGCTTTATCTTATCCTTTCATGGATGAATATAAGTGGAAGAGATTATGGCATCTGGAACTACTTTGGAATTATTTGATTAAAAACAGCTTCATGTAGTGCTGTAACTTCATCCATTCACTAATGCAACTGCAAGTTGCAAAGTGATGCCACCTGTGAACAGCGAAAGCATATCAGAGAAATGCCAATTTCCTTATCATTTTGATTACTGTAGGATTCCGGACATACATTTTCCAAATAAGAAATATAAAGAAGTAAGAGTTCTTAGGATTGGAGTTAGAAATGTGGACTTGAGTATCGATTCGAGTTCTCTCTTTTGCTTTGCCTGTCCAGGGTGTTATCTGCGTTCTCTGCGAAAGATATGTTAAATTCTTGTTGTCTTCCAATTCAACAGAACCATTTACTCAAAATCAAATTTTTTTATTGCATCGACATTTTCCATCTTTATTTTGTTTTTGTTTTTGTTCTTTTGTATTTGTATGTGCCTCATCTGCTTTCTAAATCTTAGTACTGAAACTGGTTACTGATCTTTTAACTTACTGTCATTATTCGTTGTCATATTGTTCCTGGGTCTTGCTGATTGAACTTTAAAATGGATCTTTCTTATAAGTTATCCCCTAACGTAGTAATTCTATTTGACCCTTTTGACTTCCTTTCCCTGTTCTGGTCAAAGCATAGGAACCTGTTGCAGTAACTAATTGAGCTTGATCAACTGACAATATTGTTAACAGAGCCTACAGCTGTGCTATGTAGATGCTTTTAGAGTATGCTAGAAAGTAACTCTTACACATGTAATAATTTTCTCATCACTAATTCGGATTTCTCACATATATGAGATCTTAACTGAACATTTATTGTATAGATTGGGGCGTCCAAGCCACTGTCAGCTGGATACTGTCAACGTCCTTGGGAAGTAAAGATGTGTCAATAGTTGCAGAGGAAGACGTACAAAAGCTCAGCAAGGCTGATAAAGCTCCGCTTCTGAAAGTTGTAGTCCAAACTGTGAATGAATGTCTTGCTGAAGCACATCATTTTGGTCTTAAAGCTCCAGGGATGGCCCTGGACAATTCAGAAGTTCTTGAAGCCATCAGTCGTTGTAACTCAACTGGAGGCCCTACAGGAAGGTTTTGGGCTCTTGACCCTGTAGATGGTACGCTAGGATTTGTCCGCGGAGATCAATATGCTGTTGCTTTAGCATTGATAGAGGATGGAGAGGTGGTGCTAGGAGTTCTTGGTTGCCCCAATTACCCAATGAGAAAGGAGTGGCTTAGTTATAACCATCGTTACTATAGAATCATCTCTAAGTTGACCCCTCCAACATCTGAATCTTGGGATAAAGGCTGTGTAATTTATGCCAAGAAAGGCAGTGGTGAAGCTTGGATGCAACCTCTAACACAGGGACAGACAAATTTGACATGGCCAAACTCTGCAAGGCCAATTCGAGTGTCCTCAATTGATAATCCAGCGTTGGCAACATTTTGTGAACCAGTTGAAAAGGCAAATTCTAGCCACTCCTTCGCTGCAGGGCTGGCTCACAGTGTTGGACTTAGGTGCATATGCTTTTATTCTTTTTCTAATATAAGTTTTCTGTTATTTCCATGCAATAGAGTAACCCTCCGAATGAATTCAACTTTGTCCATGTTTCATTTCACTTCGTTCTTCTGAAATTTGACATAAACATCCTCTACTGGAATGAAAAACATCCCTTAAGAGTTAAGCCTACCGTTATCGTCTATTATGCATATACATACTATGATCTATCAAACTAGAATAAATGAAACAATAAAAAACAGTCATTTTTTCCATTCTAGAGGACACAAAGCCATTAAGTTGAAATTTGAAGAAAAGCTAGCATTTGCAGAAGCAAATGGGGGAAGCTACAAGATCATTCAGTTATGTGAAGCTCATTATCATCTTTTACTGCAGGAAGCAGCCGCTACGTGTCTATAGCATGGTGAAGTATGCTGCCATAGCTCGTGGGGATGCCGAGATATTCATGAAGTTTGCCAGGGCTGGCTACAAGGAGAAGATATGGGATCATGCAGCTGGTGTTATTATTATAGAAGAAGCCGGTGGTGTGGTTACTGATGCTGGTGGGCAACCTTTGGACTTCTCAAGGGGTGTTTATTTAGAAGGTCTTGATCGGGGTATAATAGCTTGTGCTGGAGCAAACTTACATGACAAGATCATCAAAGCCGTTGATGCTAGCTGGAACTCCTCTAGTCTGTAAGGTTTTGCTATGTGATATTAATGAGAGCAAAATGGTTACTTAGAATACCGCACAGGGAAGGCCTATAGAATTGGATATTTGTTTCCTGTTCATAAAGTTTCCAGGGAACCATTTGCTTTTTCATGGGTTCTTCACTGTCTATATGTTGCAAATTATATGTTAGCAGTTTGAGGCTTTTAAATCATGATGCTGTACAGAAGTGTTTGTTAGGTTATGAATCAGAGATAATGCTCTTGTACCACCCTTTAATCCATTCAATGATCAGTTCCACTAAGCTAGCACTGGTGCAGAAAATTTATGAAGGCCAACTGCTAACATTACAAGTCCAATTTGGAAATGGATTGAATCCCTCCCTGTCTATGCCTTGAAATCACCCAGAAATGAAATCAGTTAGAGCAATAAAAATGGCATTAGGACTTTTTTCAACAACAAGAAGAATGCACAAGTTCTTTTGATATCGTATGGACTTTATCATTCTTCTGTAAGAAGACAATAATCATAAAGATTATAGGACAATTGTATATATTAAAAGGACAATCACATAGATTAAAAGGATATAATTATAATAAATATATATAATCATACATGATTTCATTTATTTAATATTATGTTGAATAATAGTAGTTATTAATAGATAACACTAAACTCATTCAATGGTGTTTGAGTGATTATCATCTCCTATTCACTCGTGAATGAGTTTAATCAATTGTAATTCTGTAGTATAATCTAATAACTTGTGCAACCAACATAATACGAGAACTCATTGTCATATATCTGTTATGAGTATATGACATGAATTGATATTGGGACCAATATCTCCTTGAGTAGATATAGATCATATCTATATTAAATCTCTTTTTGATCTCATTTGTTTCATCATATTGAGATGGTTCATTTATATTTCTAAGATACGAAAACCACCTTTGAATTCGTTTTATATGAGTCTTTAAACATAATGACCTTCTATTCTGAATTCTTTAAAATCAAATTTAATTTGCTTTTCTATAATCGTTCCATAAAATTGCATCATACATGATCTGTTGGTAACATTTTAAAATAGTAAACCTTAAATTTAATTCTCAAGAATTGGATAAGAGTCTTAAGGTTATTTAATGAGGCACCTTAACTTCAAAGATTTCACACAATGTAAGCTGAGATCTTGTAACTTATATTAATCCCTTTTGCGGTCGTATGTGCATACATAGTACGAATTATGTGTTGCAGATATTATCTTTATGTGAATATCTTTAATTAACAAACTACTATATAGATGGTAGTTCAAACGTATTTAACGTTTAACTTGAGTTAACTTTTCTACTCTAAAACAAAATTTTTTCGAAATCTGATATGACAACTTAAGATAGATATAGTGATAATTTAGTAACTTTGTACGAACTTCTTTAAAATTTAGGGTGAGATTTATGGTTTAAGTTTCTTTCTCTCAATTTTCACCTAGATAATAAACTTTAACTTGCCTTATTTTTAATGATCACAAATCTTTAGAGGCGATTGCCTCTGTGAGAAAACCAATCTTTGATATGTCTTACATATCCTTGATTCATATATCTATATAAGTATATTTACACAAAATAAACAAATATATGTATGAATCAAATATTATATAACTTATAATTTTCATCAAATATTCTCATATAAATATGACATTACAACAAATGAACATACAAAGAGAAATATTTCTTAGTACATTTAAATATTTACGTAAGTCAAGAGACTTCACATACCCAATATATACATCTCTAAAAACTGGCTTTAATCATTGGGTTTGCCACTATATCTCATGTAGTTATCTACCTCATGTTCAATTCTCCTTGTGCTACTATTTCTTTCATATAATTATACTTGGTATCTATATGCTTGGTTTTATAATGAAATTTGAAATCTTTTGTATAAGTGATTGTTGCTTGACTATCACAATTGATAGTTATTGGTTCAATTTCTCTTTTAGTGACTTCCAAATGAAGCCTGAATCATTGAAGCCATACAACTTCTTGTACTACTGTTGAAAATGCTACAAATTTAGCTTTCATTGAATACAATGCAATACAAGATTATTTCTTACTTTTCCACGATATTACTCCATTATCTGGAGGTATATTTTCTGTCATCTAAATCTCTTTCCTAGCCTTCATTCGTATATCCTTATATAGTTATATACATAAGTCATTGCTTTGATAGTAGTGCATAGTCCACTGTGCCTTTTAGATACCTTAATATGCTTGTCTTGGATTTGATTGATATATGCTCACCATTCTAACTACATAACAAATATTTGATCTTGTACACATTATTGCATACATAAGACTTCCAATTGCATTAGAATAGAAAATTTTCTTCATTTGTTTCCTTTCTTATGGCATAGATACACAAAACCTCTTGATGAGACGTTCGCCTTTAGTAATAGGATTATCTATTGGTTTGCAATCTTGTATATAGAATCGCTATAAAAGCTTTTGAAAATAAGTCTCTTTAAAATGTGAAAATAATCTTTTTAAACAATCTTTTGAAATCTTAACTTCAGTAATGTATGTAGCTTAACCCATGTTCTTCATCTCAAATTTAGATGATAACCAATATTTGATTTGCTTGACAAACTCACAGTCATTACAAGAAATTAAAATGTAATTTACATATAACGATAAAATTGCAAATTTATCTTTGAATCTCTTAATATATAAACAATGATCTTCATCACTATGTGAGTGACCTTATCTTGGTCATTGATATTCTCCCAAATCACGCGACTAATGAAGATCACATAGGCTTATCATTTTCATATTTTCTAAACTTGTGGATGATATCATTGTCCATGCTACTCAGTAACATAACGTGAGTTAATGAGTTCTTCTTCCAAAGCTTATATGTATCACGATTCCTTTTATATTGGGTCACATTTCCCTCCTTAAGAACATCTATGGTCATGTTTAACAACTCAAAAGCCTCTTGCTCCTTCAGCATATATTGGATTTTTTTGCTCCATATTTCGTAGTTGTGCTATTTAGTTTCTCTCCCTTATTAAGTTCAGCAATACTATTTTTTGAAGCAGTAGCTATTGTTGAAACACTAAGTTTCTAAAAAAATTTTCATGCACTTCAATGTCATATAAATCATGTAAAGAGTGACTAATCGAATATCAAATGCTTATGAAATTGAAAGACCACATATGTGTTCAATCATCATTTATAATAAAATTGAATACCAATTTTCATACTCTATACGAATTCGTTATATATAGTACATATCATATGTGTTATAATATATCAATCATATATATTCATAAATGAACAAACTACGTCAATTTTATCACAACATATTTCATAGTACATAAGTTGTTTGTTCAATGAACGTATTGACTATAACTAACAAATCCTACATGGAATAGAGTTAATAAGTTCATGCGACAAAGTTTACGAAGCTTGATATGAAATATTTATGACTACTTCTATCAGGAAACTTGTAGGGTACAAAGTTCTAATTTGTTTCCCTTTTTTTTAATTTCCTTCATAAATGTCTTCACTAGCCAATCATACATTTTTATGTTAGGTGTTTCCATATTTTAGAGCATTCTCAGCAATTCAGCTTCAAATTGTGGCAATGCTGAAAATAAAGTCATGTACTTAATGTCAACTTGTGCGTAAGCTAAATAACCATTGAAATACAGTTCTTGCATCAAATTATTAACTGCTATTACGTATTGTACTAGGTCTTCTTCATATACTATGCGTATATTGAATAACCCTGCTAACATGATGATGACACGTCTCATTGTTGTTGTAGTATGGAGAAGTCAGGGTGTCCTTCGAATAATTGGCATTCTCTTGAAAAAGACAAAATTTCAGGCATCAAAGACTTATATAGATATACCCATAAAATAAATAAATAATTTTACTAAAACAATAAGGAACTCTTGCTTTTAAAATATAGTTCATAACTTTAATTGATTAAATTCATTTACTTAGAATTTCTCATTTAATTTATCAAGTAAAGAATTTTAATTCAATTACAAACTTACTTTAATTGAATTAAAAACTTATTTCTAATTCTTATTATACTAATATGTCAATTTATTTAATTTATTGTTTAACTAGACGATTTTTTCTAATTATGAAAATATTTAATTAAAAACTCATTTCTAATTATTAAACTTAAGAACTTGCTTGTTTAAATTTAAACAGAAAATTATTTCTAATTATTGCTAAACTAATCATTTTAATTTTATAATTCACTCAAAAACTTATTTCTAAGTATGATTAAATTTAGATATTTCTAAATTTAAGTACCATATAATTTCATATTATATAGAAACTATATTTAGTTATAAATCTACCTCAAAATTTTGTCCCTTTTTCTTAAGGTATCTCAAAGTCACAAAAAAAGGGATTCTTAAATGATTTTAAACGAAGTCCAAAAATTAGCCCATGTATTTGCTTTTAGCCTATTAAAATGGGCCTAACCTTTAAGTTCAACCCATCAGCCATAAGAATAATAATAAATTTATGACAATTTTACGTCGTCTTCTTGCCAACTATTTGCCGCCGTCTCTTATATTTTCTCCTACAATTGCAACCAATGACAGCCAAGAAAAAAATGGAGGATTGATCCAGTGGTACTTAGCCACCAGTAAGAGTCTGTTTCCTTCCTAGGTGATGACAGCCAGTAGGAAGAAGTACTGAGTTGTGTGGGAAGCATCACTGCATCGGTGAGAACTCTAACTAAGGACCTTGAATTAGATGGATGTATTAGCAGATGTTTCTTAACAGAGTTAATTGTTTTGAGCTATGTGGTTTCAATAATTATCAAATACTTTTTTAAGATCTAAAAACTATTATTTATCTCTCTAAACTACTAAAATCATCACTTCACATCCCGTTATTAGCTCACTAAATTGATGACGACACTTTCAAAATGATGTTGCATAGCAATAGGATGCCTATGTGGATGCTTGCAAAACATAAAAATCGGTTGAAGACAAACACGTGAATTTCGACTTCATCTCACTTCTCCTTTGGATATAGGATTTCATTTTCATACCTCCTGAACACTACATGCAACGATGTTCTATCTGTTGATTTCAAAGCATGACATCGTCCATGTCCTGCATATGTTCGAATGTAACACCCCATTTTCATTTGACATATGCACGTGTGTCCATCAGATACACGTGTACATGCCTAACAAAAATGACATGTTAACT
Organism: Erythroxylum williamsii; assembly: GCA_027564335.1. NCBI lineage: Eukaryota > Viridiplantae > Streptophyta > Magnoliopsida > Malpighiales > Erythroxylaceae > Erythroxylum > Erythroxylum williamsii. Next base: position 60,030,268 of record JANITW010000002.1, read on the forward strand.
ATCTCACTTTTACTGTACATAACATGGCATCGTAAACTAAACCATCAATTACAAAATTTCTAAAATCCAAATTGTTATCATATTATATCAAAAACCATAATTTACATTGTTTCATATAATATAATATCATCCATGTTAATACAACATTGTCCTATGAACATAAACAACTCAGTACACACCAAATACTATAAACTCTAAAGAAACAATTATGTCCTCAATCCCAGTTAACCGACCTTTGAGTCAAATCTGACTATAACAGTTGCATGAAATATGCTTCTATAGAGTCTTAGAATCTAGGTCGTCTCACTCTGGAACCTGAAAAGCAATGATGCAATTTTGATGAGTTTTGCGAACTCAGCAAAGTAACCATCCTTGATGGTTCACTCATGTCATAAAACAAGATCAATTATAGCATGTAATCATACAGGTCAAATCCACTTGACAGGTATCAAATATTATCATAGATAAATTATTTATCAGTTAAACAGTTCAATCATATAACAACATTCACATAGCTTTACAAATTATTCAATAAATTCAAATTATATGCGGATGCTATATATATAAGACTCACATTCATTTTTATATTGTTATGAGTGTGTGCTTTTACAGTATTTCGAATTATCAGGCTTAGTCAATCAGTCTATCCTTACCTAATATAGATATAGGGCTCATTAATCACAGTGAGCATAGGTGTAAACCACATATGCAGAAGCTTAAAGATATTATCAGTAACAATATTATACACAACTCCTTTATATTACATGCATTGAAATGAAATGCATGTCACAATTCAGTAATCGACATCATTCACTTCCATTTGCAGGTATTATGATAGTATAGCAGTCGCAGTAATAGTCATAGTAACAATTACAGTAGCAGTAGTCATTGGACTAGGTTTAACATTCAACTTTTCAATTGAGAATCAGAAAAACATATAGGTAGTTTCATTCACATATAAATAGCACTTTCAATATTATTCTTATGCATCAAAACGCTTCAGAAAATTATTATCCGGAATCTAATACAAATCAACACAATTCAGTACAGTTCAATAAGATAGCAATACAGTTCAATTATGTACAAAACATTAAGGTGAGAGCATCTTAGGTTACTCATAGTATGCTCCAAACATCTATTTCCTTGAAATCCTAGCAATGTCTAGATGTTGTTGCTTAATGTGTTCCTCTAAACATTCAATACATACACATATCACAATATTGCACAATTATAAATTCATTTATGCACATTCATGTATACCAAATATGTACAATGCATGTTCATGATAATTCCGAATTTCTTATCATTAATCTTGTCACAATAATGATTCAAATATCCATATTCAATTGATCAATTCAGACTTGTCTAAAGATATACTTTCGAGTCCACTTTGCATAATTAATTTCATCAAGAAAGTGAAGGAATTTGGTAACACTTTCTTTTAACAAATTGTTCTCCTATATCTTAACTCTCTATTGACACTAAGATCATTCAGTGTTTCTAAAGTTATACTTAATTTACTTTGGACTGTTCTTAAAATATATATGTACTCTGTGTTCAAATTCAGTCAAATTCTAAAATTCTTAGAGACAGAATTAGAATTTAGTCTCTTCAGACAATTTGTATCCTTATGTCTCTAGTTCAATTTAAATAAAAAATTATTCCATTTGGCAATCTACAGATCAAGATATAATAAAAATACTGAATTATGTTTAGTAAAATTGTCCCAGTTATCATACTTTACTATAGTCAACATTCTCATTTAATTTCATAAATCAATTCATTTTAGATGGCTATAATTTTTTAGTGGAGATGAAGATTAATGTCTTCTGAGTTTATTATGATCGTACAGAATCACGATCGTGACTTCTTCTCTTCCTCTTCGAACTGCACTTCTTTTTCTCTCCTTCTTTCTTTTTTTTTTTAATCTTCTCACTTCTAAACCATCAATTCTACATTTCTATATCCAGTATAATCTTTAAACAAGTTAGGTTCAAATTTACTCTTCAAACATAAAAAATTTGAAACTTCATATACATTTTCTCACTCAACTGCATTTTTATAACTTCTGCACTTGTCCATTGTTTTCCTTTCCTCATTAGTCCACGTTTTTTATCATCTTACTCCTTCTTAAAATACAACACCTCATTATGCTCTATGTTCTATTTAACTCTAACCCCACATAAATCTATCACTAACATTACCCAAACATTTACACATATTTAATGAAAACAAAGCATGTTTATCAACTTTACTGCATATATGTTTCTGCATGTGTTTTAATATCCAACAACAACCTCATTTCATCATGAATTTATATTTATCGACTCTATACCACGACTTCATCCAAATCTTCATTCCATATTCATTAAACTCATCTAAATCCATTTCAACTAATGCCCAACAAACTCATGCACGTATAGAGTAAAATAAACCTTCTGCATAATTCTCAGTACAAAACAACGTATCTTTTTATACATCAACTTTCATGATTTTCTGCATCATTTTTATAGTCAAAGACCATTCCCATATAGTACCCAACTCATTTATTAACAAAATTCATCTACTATTCATATAACTCATCACTATCACTGAATTACTCCTTACACAAGTCATGCATATATTCATTACTAAACCATAAAACATCATCAAATTAACAAAACCTAAAACCTTAAAACTTCACTTACTTGATTTAACAAGCTTTCAGCTGTGTTAATGGATCACATGTATAGGATAAACAACAATCAACTCTCTATCAATAAACTGACAGTCTTACTTTAGTTTCAGAATCAATAACCAAGTTTCCACAGCACACCTCAGTGTTTTCATATTATTTTTGTCTAACAAAACCTTCAGTATGAAGGAACAATAATAGAGGAATGCTACACCGAATTCATACAACACGTGGTGTTTTGCTTGTTCTTGTACGTATCATTATGCAATATAGCCACATGTCACAGTTTTATTGGTCTATTTGTTTTTCTTATTTTTCTTAATCCAAAAAAATGCCTAAAATTTTCAGAAGTTCCCCAAAATTCACCAAAAATTTCAAAATAATCAGAAAATTCTCCAAATAAATTTTCAGCTCAACTAATTTACAATTCACATTTTAAATTGCATCAATTAGTAAATTATACCTGAAAAATATCAATGAATGCATGTACAAATAATTGTAATTTGCAAGATCAATAATATCGTGTATGTGTATGTCACATGATGCATAAGCTTGAATTATGCTTCCTAATTCTCATTAATCTCTAATAAATGCCATTTTAACCTTAATTCAAGTAACAGGATGTTACATCGAATGTCTGAATTCAAAAGTTGCATTATGTTAGAAATTTTGAATCTCCACTCCACTAAAAATTGAAGATCACAAACCCTCACTCAAGTTCATCTTATGCAAACTCTTCATAGGTGACTTAAAATTTCTTTGCATAATTAGTTAAACCTGCTTGCATTGTTGTCTAATTAGGTCAATTGTTTAAGATTACCTTAAACTTAATATTAAGATAGTTTATTCATGAACTTGATCTTGTATCATTTTGTTTCTTTTAAAATTATTTTTGTCTATGAACATTTATAAAACTATGTTTAACATGTAGCCATTAGATAAGCACAAAGTCCAAAAGGTGTAGTAGTACTTGGTTATAATTTCAAATTTATCTAGCATATAAGCAAATATGTTCTTTTATATAAAAGAAAAAAAATTAATGAGGACCACAACATTAAATTTAGTCATAGATCAAAAGAACATAAGATTTGGCCTCCTAAGAGGTCCAAAAGCCCTTTACGTTCCTTTTAGTTATTTTAGTTTTTGGATCAATTTCAAAGTTTTAGACCTTATTGGTTCAAAACTTTAAGGTGAGACATTGCTTTTGTTGTTACCTTCTTAGGACCCTTTGGTTTTCCTTTCAATTCTTTCACTTATTCTTCGTCTTTTCTTTTCTTTGTTTCTACTTTTTACAAAATTATTAATATTTAATATTTTACAAATTCTATCATTATGACAATATTTGTTTCCATTTGTGGCATTTAATATTACCTTTTTTCTTTTTGATAGGTTATTTGAGGTTTTTTCTTATTACTCTTTAATCCTCTTCTGGTCTAGTCTAATTGCTCTAGCATTAACCATTGGAGGTCGATGAAGTGACCATGATTTTCACTACGTATAGGCTAGAATTGTGTACTTAGTATTAGAATGATTCCTTTCTAGTAGAATCTCATTTATATGCACAAACTCTTTAGGATTACCTCTACTTAGAGTAATTAAAGCAATGAAATAATCATATAGGATATCAATCAAATCTCTTCTCCCATATGTGTAATTTCCAATATGGCGATCTCTCATAAAGTGCTCGATTTAAAATTTTCCTCTCCAACAAAGTGAGTTAGATAATTTGTTAGATTTTTTCAATTCTTTTCCAACTATTCTAATATATTATGATAATTTTTCTATTATATGCAATTATCACTTGCTTCTTTTGATGAAATATCTTTGTTATTTCTCTTTTAATTATCATTAAGCAAGTCAATATAAACTTATCCCTTACTCTCTTTAAGTATGCATTGAAGCACTTACCAACGTTATTGTAGAAAAAATAAGTCTTCATTTTTGTGTCAATAGAATGGCTACCAAACCTCTTTTCGGGTTTTTTTTAAGCTAAGTATGACTTTCCTCCTAGTTACTCATTTGTCTTTTAAACATTTATTTTACGCATTAAAAAACAATATTCCACATTTGATATCTTATAACAATATTCACCTTAGTTGCCCATGTAAATTATCTCATAGATGTCTAAAACAAAATGTGTATCTTATTGTTTGAATTCAATTTTAAATAATTATTATAGTTTCTTGTATACATCAAACTATTAGGTCAAATAACGTTAAGCTTAATGAAAGTCAACAAGAGTCAGATTTATATAAATATTATATTTTGCTTATTAGACTAAAAATCTATTTATTGTCCTCATCAATGTCATCTAAAAGGAATTAAACAAATACCTCCAAATTTTGTTATTTATACTAATGACCTATCATACCAAAGGTTATATATTATTATTTAGATCCCTCCCATCGGTAATGAGCTCTGACCTCAATACTTAGTCTTTAAATGACATTCATTAATGTACAAAAGTAATGTTTTCACTTGCTCTAGACAAAAATAGTAAGAATAAAAACCCCTCTAAGTACTTTAAAGAATAAAGAGCTAATAGTATTGTATTCCATCACAACTAAAAAAATATAATCTTATTTGTTATACTAAACTCTTTCATCACCTATTATAAGATGCAAAACATGTATCTAAACTCTATATACTTTGATTTCTTATTAATATCTCTTAGAATTGCTCCCTTCAAGCTATAAATATTCTAAGAAGGGTTTTATTAGGAATCCATTTGTAATACATCTTCTATCCGCCAAAGATTATAATTAAAACTATGTTTTCTCTGAAGTTTTTTGATCTAGAATGGTTATCCCTATTAAGAAAAACTATTATGAATCTTTAAACCATATTTTTTATAATCAACTATCACTTTATTTTCTATTCTTGATGTTTGTCTAGTCAAACCCTTCCTATATGATTAGACTTTTAAGTGCTTTCCTAAATGTATCAACAAAAAAAAATGTCATCTTGTATTTCATTTCAATCTTATCATCTAGATCATCAATTGTGGGATTGAAACAATGATACTTTGACTTCTTTACACCCTCACCTAAACCCCCTTCAATAATGATAATGTCATGGTCATTAACTTTAACATCCTTCTTCACTAAATCAATATCATTTTTATTAATGTTAAACTCAGGCACATATTGACTTACATCTCTAGTGATGCTCTCAAATGTGTTATCCCTAAGCCTAAAACTCACCACTTACAAGTAATATATAATCTCTCTCTTACTCGTTATATGTTAGGTCATCTTACTTATTAACTATTCGGGGTGTTATTAGAGTGGAGCACCAATACTTTATTGTTCATCTAAAGAAAATGTCGGAGTTGTTGGATTAAAGCCAATACTTTATTGTTTAGAAGTTGATGGTATAATTAAAGGAGAGCAATTCAAACTTATTCATTATTAGTTGTTTTTTTTTAATTGTTAGAATGGACCCTAAACCAACAGCTTCATCATTAATTGCACTTATTGTTGTTTGTGTGCACTCCTCATGAAAATAGTCCAAAATCAACTATTATACTAGATAGATTTAACTTAGGATATATTTTGACCTCTAAATAAACTTACACTACTCTCTTTTCCCCTTTTAATAATCTCAATCATCTTTCTAATGTCATCATTAGTTTTGGTACTTTTAAAACTATCTTTAAAGGACTATGATGAAAATTTTATGTAAATTCTCAAGTCATATTATAATCTAGAGTCTTAACATTAAACATACATTCTATCATACTAATTTAGTCTAACTTAAACAAAAAGAATCATAGTCACCACCCTCTTATATTATATCCAATTTAAACATAAAATAACCATAATAGAAGCAATCAAATCTAATCATATAACCATCTTCTCTAGTCAGTAGAACTTGCATTGTTTTCCAAATTCATATTCATATTCACATTATATTCATTTTGCATATTTGTAAACAACTTCCATCATTACGTTTTCCCTATTTGTTACAAAATTAAGACGCATAAAATGAGAATAATTTAATCCTATAATACCTACGTTCCATTAGACTAATTATTAAAAGCACACACAAGTCTTATGTAATGTTTCATATAAGTTAAACTTCTAGAAAGTATGACGTGAAATCATTGGTATAACAACTTAAAAAAAGATCAAATTTTCCTAAGAATTAAAATGGAGTAATTAAAACATACTTCATAGATACCCATAACATAAAATAAATACTTCATACCCACCAAAAAATCATATCAAAACATAATCATATTCAAACATTAGGTTCATATAAATGTCTCATTTCGCATTTATACATTCCCTTTCAATCGTAATTCCATACCCCACAAGCTAAAAATAAAAATTGGACTTGTAATAACTCTTAAGAGCTTTTTCTATAAATTGATGCTTTTAATTGACAAAAAAAATAATTGAGGATTACCTTAGAAATCACAAATGTGATGCACCATTCATAAAAAATTAGAAATAAATATAATAACCTAATTTTACTATACTAACCTAAATATTAAAAATATAGATAGATAAATTATAACACAATCAACTAACCTATGAAGACTTCACAAATTTAGGGATGGCTTATAGCTTATAATGTTAAGCTACTCAAAGGATTAGCTCAAAAATTAGAGATGTCGAGCTTAATAAACTGCGTGCTTTAATACGGGGGTGACATCTGGGAACTTTGGGAGAATCGACTAAGTTTGACATCATCATAGGAGACTCTTAGTCCAAGCCTATAGACGCTCTTACCTTGGAAGTGCTAGACAGTATCAAAGAACTTGCGATGCTACGCAACCTCCCCACTAACAACAACATTCTCTAGATTATTTTCTTTTGTTTATGATATCTTGTTCAGTTAATTAGTATCTCATGTTCACGTGGTTTTAAAGGGTATTCCCTTAGTCACGTTGTAAGACATTCACTCTTTTTACATTTAAATGCATTCTATTCTTTCTTTATTAAAAAAAAAGTTATGCTTAGGTAACCACAATGACGTTATCAAACTACATTATAAGTTTTAAGAGCACAATATTGTTTTGACAAAGTAAGCTAACAATGTTTGTTTTTTACAAGTATCCATATAAGCATTATACGGTTGTACAATGTTATTTTAAGAGTGTTTTCGTTAACTTAGTTTACAAAAGCCAGGAGTATGGTGTGACATGATAATTTATTAATAGTTTTGGGAGTTAAGTGATAGCTTCTAAATCTTATAAAGACATTCAATAATTATTGAAAACATAAGAGAGTCTAAAGCAATTAATCCTTCTTAATACAAAGATATAGTGATTGTATAACAAACAATTTCATATTGTAAAATGATATATGCACAATGGAGCATAAAGGAACTGACCTCAAAGTAAGAGGGAGAAGCACCTCTCCAACTAATTATAACTTAAATCTTCAAGGATATATAAGGTGAAAATTATTGGATATACTTTTACTTGAAAAGTAATATGCAAAGTTAATAAGGCTTAAATAAGACAAGTCTTGCATGGTTTAAGAAAAAATAATATAATTTTTTAATGTAAAATATGAATGTCTTGCCAGCACTTGTTAAAAATTTTTCCTTTACTAACAAAATATTTTTATTCTATTTTTTGTTTATTATAAAATTTTCAATTATAATTTATTAATTTGTTATCTTTTACAAATATTTTCAGATAAAAATATAATTATCATCATCATCGTTATAATCATTTAGTTACCCTATCATCAATAATCCACTATTAATCACGTTAATATTTAAAAATTATTACTCATTATTTATTTTGTAAATATTTTTATATAATAAAATTTTATTCTCAATAAATCTACTTGTAATAAATTATCTGTAACTAGTAAATGTCACAATCTTTACATGTTATTTATATATTTTACATTTTGTATTATTTATTTTGTTATATTTATTTGTAAAATGATGTTATGTATGATTATATTTATATCTTTTTTAAGGGATAAATTCAATTAATGGTAAGATGCTCTTCAATTTTTTTTAATCTTTAAATAACTCACATAACAGATTTCGTACGTGAAAATAAAGATATATTAATCATTAATGTCAATTGAATCAAATTTATTGTTTAATTTTAAGTTACTAATTCGTTAATTTTATACTATATATTAAGTTACTAATTTGTTAATTTTATACTATATGATCTGTGAGCTATTTCATAGTTAGTTCTACTTTGTATGGTCCAATATAACATTAATTATATATGCATAGGAATTTAGCAAACTACCCGAGATCATGTACCTGAACTTAGGTGATCTATCCATAACCATATATGTTCAATAGTTTATCTAATGTACACTTTTCTTGTAATAACTACGAATTCGATTATTATAAAAAAAATAAAAAAAGCTCTTAATTGAAGCCGAGCATGGTGGTAGAAGACTATAAGTTTGAACTTTTGAGTTTTGATTATAGAGAACTATTATTATTGTTAGGGATGGCTGGCTATTGAATTAATACACTAACGTCTAGAGGATCGGACATTGAGGGGACATGCCGCTGCATAGTAGCATTGTCAAAAAAAAATTAAAGAAGTGGTCGGGCCCTCCTTATAAAGTATGTACTTGGTTCTCCTTCTCTCTACTTGGTCGTAGTGCTATACAAGTGTATTATAACCAGAATGACAGGTTATGGATCCTACAGGTTTTGACATGGTCCTTCCTTCTAGTAGAATTCCTGTGCATGTAACATTTTCAACAAATTTGCGTAAGCGTGACTGGGACACAGCATTTCAAGTTTCGAACTAGTTTTGTGTCTGAAGTGAGAAAGTTATTCAATCTTATGGTGCTGTCAACTGTTTGTTTACCCCTAGATGAACACACAACTCTTTTTAATCCATCACGACTTTGTTCATTTTATTGAGCAGAAAGTTTAGCTGAAACTGTACTGATGAAGTTGCCTTGAAAACTTCAGATTAAAAGATCCGATTCTCTCCTCTATTTTATTTCATTTTTCCCAAGTTGCAACGACTTAAGAGCTTACTTATGAACACTGCAAGTCTGCAATTTACATGTACCAGGACTCTGAATGAGAAAGAAACGAGACGAGGTCTTTTACTGCCAAGCACATGTACCATTAACGCCAAGTACAGATTATTTGACTAAGATATAGCTGGCAGGAAAGCATTGACTTATAGACGCGTTAAGATCTGGATGCAGGTGATTGGGATATTTAGGTATGAGATTCACGTCTTAAATGAGTTATGCAGATAGGAAGTTCTCCGCATTTATGCCAATGATATTTGACCCGCAATTCCTCTTCGGCTAGGTTTTAAGACTACTCCTCCGCGTCCTCACACTCTCTTTATTGTTGACAACTCGCGAGTAGGTACTTGATGGTACAAACACATAGATGATGACTCTGTAGACATATAATGTATCTGCCTATACATTTAATCCCTTTCCTTTTATGCCTCCAGGACCATAAGATCCAGCATTGAATCGCCATGCTACCAAAATTACATACATGTTTATGAACATCAACACCCGTCAATTTTATTATGCTTGCTTCATTGACAAAATCCAAAAGGACTAGAAGACGGACAAAGATGACAAAATTAAATACTAACAGTAGCACTGATCAATATCTTATGACAAACCAACACTGGAAGGGATGCAGTAGCCTTTTGACTATGGGAAGGAAAGATAGACCATACACCTGTATGATGATGATGATGGCTAATCTTCCTTTCTCAGTTTCACATACATCGATATTTATGTTTGTTGGCCTGAAATTTTGTACTTGGCCTAAGGTGAACTTTCAAGGTATAAAACAATCTGCTATTCAAATTCTTGCATTAGTTATAATCATTTTGTTATTTAAAATTTTGAGAGATGCATATATATTTATAAGAGTCATAAGAGAGATGTAAGATATGAGATGCAGAGTTTTAGAGGCTTTTATGATAATTTATTATTCATTTATGATTCAAATTTTGGTGATTAACATGAGTTCTAACTTAGCTACTATTTTTTTTAGTGAAAGTTGACATAGTAAGGAAGAAGTTCTAGTGCACATGTGGAAGAGCTAATATCTTGTGTTACAATAGTCCAATTGGAGTGAAGTTTTTTTTTTTTTAGTATGTGTAATAGTTTTTATTTATAATATAGTGGTATGTGTTATATAGTCATGTTGGATATTTTGCAACATGCAGGGGTAGTTTTTAAAAAATTGTGTGTTTTTAGTATAATACAATGGTGTAATAGAGATGAGTAATCAAATGAAGAACAAGAAGAGTGATTTGGATGTGACAACCTTATAAAGTTTGGCAAAGAACAGTGAGACAATGGTGGTACTTGAAATAGGACCAGAGTTTGAACTTTTTAAAATAATATTTGATTTGTACCAAAAGTATGTTAGGTGTCAAGGGTGTTTATAATTGCTATAAGGAGAGGGAGAAAGATGAAAGAGGAGGATTTAAGATAATAATGTTTTCTTGCCTTCGAAGTTGATTGTACAAATTCACGAGGGTAAGTAGAATTAGGTGCAATGGTTAAGAAAGTTATTGATTTTTTGAAGGCATTTGGATCATAATCAAGTTTGAAGATGTGCATAACCATGATTTAATTCCAAGTAATAAGAGCTTTATGAGGCAACAATTAAGACTTAGGTTGGAATTAAACGTAAGTTATGGAATAAAGTAGTGCGCAAATGTACAAATTGTTATTACATATGCAAGTCGGTATGAAAACATGACATGTTTATGAAAGAATTGCCTTGATCATATAAAAATATTAAGATAAGTGCAGTTCGAAGAAAGAGAAATAGAAGTGGTGTAATATTTTCATTAAAATGAAAAAAAAGGATAGTAGACATTTCCACAAAATTTAACTTGATAAGCAAGGAAGGTTGAGGAATGTTTCATGAGAAGTTGCAAGGATTTAGAAAAACTTTTCAAATTTAGTGATATGGTCATGTTTGATACTACTTTTTTGTGAACAAATACCTAATTTCGTTTGCTCCGCTTGTTAATATAAACCATCACATACAAATATGTGCACTGTTTGGTAATGAGATGACTAAAAGTTTTTATTGAATTTTGTATACATAGTTGAGGTTAATGAATCTGGAAATAACCTCTCTACAATATAAGTGTAAAGTTACGTACTATCAGTACCCCCTCCTCCTCCGACCCTGCTTCACGGTGGGACTTCGGGGTATGATGATGATGATGAGTTGAGGTTT
>JANITW010000002.1:60049628-60061928 GCA_027564335.1 Erythroxylum williamsii
ATATTGAATATGGTTTTTATGATATTATTAATTCATTAATTATATATGTTCTATTTGCTTATTTAAATGTTGTTAACTAGAAGAGATGAAGTTTGAGGATGAATTTTAAGTACATTTAATAAAGACAATGAGGAAAGGGTTAGTAGATTGTATAAGCGAATAATGTGATATTTTTAAATCCACCATGTAATTGTCTAAAAGAAATCTATGAACCACATTCTCAAATAACAAAATAGATGGAAACTCACTAACAAACTACTAGGTATACATAATGTGAGAATAAAGTATGAGATCATTATAAAGGAATTTGGAAAATATATTCTAAATTAATTTACTCAATCATCCCACCATGTTACTTTGTATCTCTTAAGCTTATGAGGATGCTACTCAATGTCTGCTTGACCTTCATATTTAGAAACAACGTTAAATATACTAACTTGCAACAACAATTTAATAAAAATGAATCAATTTAAATAATATAATATAAATATTTTCAAATTTAAACAAAATTTTCATGAACAATAATACTGCCTTACTAATTAACTCTTTGTAGGAATTTAACATAGATAGAATTAGAAGTCAAAAGTTTGCTATGAGATGTAGACTTTTTTCCCAATTTTTACCAACTTCAATTGTGTAACACCACCTAGACTTGCATCCAAATGCTTAAAATTGTCTTCCCTCATTCCCCAAGCTCAATATTTATATTATCAACTTCATTATGTTACGGATAGTAACTTAGTTAAGATTTTGTCGCTCTTACCTCCTTATTCATGCCTTTATTTATCTGTTCTCCTTCCTTTTATTTTCATGACTTAGATGCCCATTATTGGCATTTTACCCCACTTTTAACTCTTCGCCGATGCTTGTAATTTGGATATAATTTTAGAAATCTTTATAACTCTTGTATAATTTACAGATTGTTCAAGATAAAATACTCTCTTAAACCATTTTTTTTAGTCTTCTCTATCATTGGCATCTCATCATGCCTTGCAACAACTTTATCATTTTCTTTCTTTATAATTGATATCTCTTCATTCCTTAAGACATTTGTTTTGGGTCCGTCATTAGTGTCTTCTCACATTTCGGGATCGATTATTAAGTTACCTTTTTTATCATAATCTTCTCTTAATTTCTGAAGACTTCTTCTCTTTTCTACTATTTATCTAGAATGTCAATAACTATTCATATGCAAACTAAAAATTATGGCCAAACTGGTAAACAAAAACTTACTAACTTATTACTAATGCCTCTTCTACCTGCTAAAATACCTTTTTCACTTTTATCGCTGCCTCTTACCTAATGTGACGCTTTATTGGATTTATTTGTTGTAAGAAATCCTCCATGTCTAAGACTAGTTAAACAATTCACCTTTTTAATCCTTGGAAAATTATTTCCAAATATTACTATGACTTAGCGATAAAATGACAATACCTTCAACTTTCATATTCTTGCACAAATACTTTATCATAATTGTAATTTTTGTCATCTTGTCTCATTTAATAGGATGATTCATGCACAGCATGTCCAAATAAAAATTTGGTAAACAAATAAAAATAGAATTCACATGTTATGTAATATAAACTTTATATAGGAATAAATAATTATTAATACTTTAAATTTATTGGATGCTTAACTCATTGTTGAGATAGCTATACATCCTCCTGTGTAAGGTGCAACATATATCACTAATAATATCATCCCACACTTATAAATTTGAGTTTTAAATTATATTAGCATAACATCTTCATTAAATTTATTTTCACATACAATATTAATTTTCATTCTAATATGCTTATTAATTTTCTTTATTATAGAGGAGATTTTGATTTCATCAGGTTTTAGCTTCCTCTATAGAGTATGAGAAAAAGGTATATAAATGTCAAAAAGTTCACGTACCAAAAAGCTTAATCAAGTAGAAGTTTAAAGCTAACTTATAATCCCTATTGTCCTTACAAAAAAATATTTATCATCAAATGGATCTCTATAGAAACTTAAACAATAAAAAAAAAGATATAAAACAATAACATGTTTCTATCCCTTAATCTTGTTTTTGGTCACTAAGACAATGAAATCATGCCTGAATATAAGTATAAATTGTTAAAGATAATCCTAATGATTAAGTCTAAGCCTATTATCATGCCTAAAATCAAGCAAACTAATTTGTTAAATATCTCATAGGATGTTATTTTTGTTAATATTGTAAATATTATCTTTACTAATTAGTTGCATAGGATAGAATTTCCTAAGATTGCGTTGATCATATATTCTCATAGCCTTGTATATATATTACTGTATCACATTCACCAAAAGTAATACGCATAAATTATTCTTCTAAACTTCATATGGTATTAGAGCCTCGATCCCTTTCTTATTTTTCCTCTGCTCTTCTGCTTCTTCTCTTAGTCCTCTCTATAGCTCCTAATGATTCTCAAATCATCCTATACCAAAAACAAACTTGAATCACGCTCCTCTACATGTGTTTTTGTAGGCTATTCTTCCACTCAAAGTGCCTACTATTGTCTCCAACCTAGTATAAACAAAATTTTGTTTCTCTTCATGTAAAATTTGTGAAAAAAAAAAGTTCTCTTTTATTGCTCATTCATCACCTACTGCTACATCCTAAACAATGGATGTTGATCATTGGTGTGCTTTTCCTCTACCATCCTTCCCTCTACTATGCTACCCACTGCTACTCCTTCACCTCCCTCATCACCACAGCATCAGTAGCCCTCCCCCGTGGCCTTCCTAATGCCTAGTTCTGCGGATGCCACCACTCCTCCACCAATCCCTCCACCCCGTCCTCCCCTTCCATCACCACTTATTACTCGGCTAAAGAATAATATTCACAAACCCCTCAATAAACTCAATCTCACAGCCACAGTGCAAGATGTTTCACACGACCCACTAAGATCACTCAAGCCCTTCGCAGTCCTATTTGGCTTTAAGCCATGCAACTTGAATATGATGCTTTCCAAAAACATAATACTTGGGATCTTATTCTTCCTTCTCCATCTCAAAATCTAATTAGGTTCAAATGGGTCGTTCGTACCAAATTTAATCCCAGTGACTCCATTAAATGTCATAAGGCTCGTCTTATGACTAAAGGTTGTCACCAAAAAGATCGGGACTTGACTATACTGAAACCTTTATCCCCATAGTCAAACCTGCTACGGTTCGAACCGTGCTCTCCATTGTAATAAGCCATGGGTGGTCTGTTCATCAAATTGACATTAACAATGCTTTCCTTTAAGGCTCTCTTATGGAAGACGTTTACATGGTTCAACCACCGGGTTTTGTAACCCAAACTCATCCTACTCATGTTTGCAAATTACGTCAAGCTCTTTATGGTCTTAAACAAGTCCCTAGGCTTCTTATAATGAGCTTAAGACATATCCCCTTAGCCTCGGCTTTCGCAATTCTATTTCTGACTCCTCTTTATTCATTCTTCGGCATCACCAAGATATCTTCTATATTCTTGTATATGTTGATGATATCATCATTATTGGCTCTAAGCCTACTCTTCTCAACTCTCTTATCATCACCTTAGCCAAACGCTTCTCTCGTAAAGATATTAGCACTCTTTCTTACTTTCTTGGTGTAGAAGTTCTTCCTTATCCAACTAGTTTATTTTTAAGCCAACATAAATATGTTATTGACCTTCTCCAATGTGCCAAAATGAGTGGAACAAAACCCGTTCCCAATACCTATGAGTGTTCATCCCCTTCTTTCTAATAAATCTAGCACTCCTATCTCAAACCCGATTGAGTATCGAGTCCTTAGTAGGAAGCTTGCAATATTTATCAATAACTCGACCCGATGTTGCTTTTACTGTGAACAGGTTATCCCAATACATGCAAAAGCCAATCACTGATCATTGGACAACACTCAAACGACTACTATGATATCTTGCAGGAACTTCACATCATGGTCTTTTGTTGCATCGAAGCTCGCCCGCTTGTTTACATGCTTTCACAGATGCTGATTAGGCGGGGGATAAGAATGACTATATTTCCACCACAGGTTATGTTGTTTATCTTTGAAGGAATCTCATCTCTTGGAGTTCTTAAAAGCAACGCACATTGGCTCATTCATCTACCAAAGTCGAATACCCAGTTGTTGCTGCAATGGCGGTTGAAATTCTTTGGCTACTCAATCTACTATGTGAGTTGGGGCACAAACTCCTTCCTTCTTTTGCTATCGATTATGACAATACAGGTGCTACATATGTTGCTGCTAATCCCAAATTTCATTCCAAAATGAAACACCTTGGTCTAGATTACCAAAGAACTTTCTTTTCCCAAATTTTTCTTTTCCCTTGCTTTTCCTCCGAATCACATGCTTTTTAAGTTATATCATCACTACTAGGTGGTAGAAGATGTAGATATTAAGCGACTGCGCGCATGCTATAGCGATACAAGTTGGCATCATTCCAAGATTGACCTTACTCTTCGACCATCTAACTTGCGGGAGGATGTTATAATCATAATGACTAAGTCTAAGCCTATTATCATGCCTACAATCAAGCAAACTGATTTGCTAAATATCTCATAGGACGTTACTGTTGTTAATATTGTAATTATTATCTTTACTAATTAGTTGCGGATGATAGAATTTCCTAAGATTATGTTGATCATATATTCTCATAGCCTTGTATATATATTACTGTATCACATTCACCAAAAGTAATACACAGAAATTATTCTTATAAACTTCATATAAACAAAACTAATCAATCCAACAGTTGGTCCTTGTAAGATTACTTTATCTTTTTCTTTCGTAATTAACTATTCTAAACACAACAACTAAAAGATTGCAAGTCATCATCTCCAAGAGCATCACGTCTTAAGAATAAATTAGCTTCCTAAAAGTTAATTATAAAGGTAAGAGATGAACATAGAATGTCGACAAAGAGAGAGGGAGGGGAAAGAAGGGAGAGAAAGTTTCTACATATTATTTCCATGGATGATTTGTTGAGTCCGTTCATAAATGGCAAGTTCGAGTACTTCAATTCTTCACTTCTTGTTATGCTACTTTTTACCTGTCTAGATGTATAAAACAACTGAGTTGGGAGTGACTAGGGATCATTTTCGATGCTCTTTTACAGTTAGTAATGAAAAAAGAAGAAGAAGGAGAAGAAGATGACATAAATGAGTGGAAGGAAGAGAAGATAAACAAGCGAGGCCATTGTCCGAGTTAATATAAAAAGATACTGATCAGCTAAGTATTACCTCAAATTGAGTGAGTCCAGTATAATGACAAAGTCGGATTCAGATCCTAATTTCCTTTTTTTTTCCTCTTAGGTACGAACATAAAGAAAAAAGACTGATTGCAGATTATATCTGTATCTTTCACTTAGACATATTTAAACATAATTTTTGGTTATATGCTTTCCGATTAAGAGAAAACAAAGTATCTAGTTGTACAATCTATTGTCTTGCCCCAGTACCAGAAGCTGATATGTCCACTTGGTTGTCAACCAATGGAAGTTAGCTCATTTGTGTCAAAAGTCCATGTTCAGAAAGCATAAATTCACGACATTAACTTCAAAGAAATTGAAATGTAAGTCCCATAAATGCACCGTACCTACTTAACATTCAATGAGGACCCTCCCTCTCAACTGCCCTCCAACTCCTCACCCCAAAAGATTCAATCTTTTCATCTTTAAATGTTCCAACACTTGCACTTTCTTCTTCTACCATATCACTCTCCAAACCCTACATAATGAAACCTGTTATCAGTTTCCTTCTACTAGCACTTCTGCTTGTTTCCTGCTCACTCTCAACCAGCACCCGATCGGGACCCGACCCGTTTTCTGAGCTCTTGTCATCAAACGGGAAATCCATTAACAACCCAAGCAACAATAAAGGCAGCGGCAGTACTGAAAACAACAACAACAACAACAACAATGGTGGTGACATAGGCGGGATGTTCGGACCCGGAAATGGGTTCAACATACCGGGTTTTGGAAAAGATTGGGGGCACCTCGGCGGTGGTTACGGCGTGGGATATGGTAGTCCCAGTGGTGGTTACTCTAGAGGTGGTGTTGTAAGGCCTACTGTGGTGTGCAAAGAAAAGGGTCCATGTTACAACAAGAAGTTGACATGTCCAGCTAAGTGTTTCACTTCATATAGCCGGTCAGGGAAGGGGTACGGTGCCGGCGGAGGCGGCGGAGGTTGTACTATGGACTGTAAGAAAAAGTGTGTTGCTTACTGTTAGAGGAAGCGGAAGAGTTCTTTGGATCGCTATAGCATGCGCGCAGTCGCTTAATATCTACATCTTCTACCACCTAGTAGTGATGATATAACTTAAAAAGCATGTGATTCGGTTGACGTCGAATACTATGTATGTGACTTATTTATGATTAATATAAATAAAACAGATTATGGCATACACCCCCACAAATCAGGTATACTTTGATTGTTTTGCTTTAATATTGTTAAACCTTTTCATCCTCTTCCGTGGAATTTCCAGCACAGCACGTCAGAAACATGAACATGCAACGTTTCGCTGCTAGTTTCCCTCTAGTTTCTGTCGTGGATTAGACCACTTTCTTCTTGTGAATTTCTAGCGCGGACAATCTTGCTGACCTTGCTGTTTATTCCAGCGTTGAGGTTCACTCCTTCAGGAGGTTCTGTGACTTGTCTTCGCTAATATGTCTCGTGATTCTCACGGCATCTTTTATTGCCGATCTCTTTCCTAGTTCGTTCTTGTTTACTTTTCCCTTGTATTTAAAAAAAAAAAAAGTTGGCAGCAGTCCACGAGTTCTACCAGCGGGAGGTTGCAAGGTTCTGCCAATTTCTTACATCATTCGGTAAGTGTAAATGCTAAAGCACTGATATATTGGTCCATCCTTCCAAGTTGTAACCTGTTTTTTCAGGTCCGTGGGAAAGCGTCGATGAACTGGGTTCAATCCCAAATTGTCCATATATCTCAAATTGGATAATGGATACTAAAGCTGACATATGGTATTAATGAAAGTTGGGAACTGGTGGGTGGTCACCCATTATGAGAGGGATTGACAGCCTCCTTACACCCTGATAAGCAATGACGCCAGTTTTCTTCCTCCTTACCGATGCCACTAATAGCCCTACCAAATCAATGAACACCGACCAGGCCTCGTGGATGTTAAATACTACATCATATTAAGGTTATGTTTAACTGGAAATAAAATTTTTAATAGGATAGAATTGAATAAAATAAAATAAAATAAATGTAATATTAGAAAATTATTATTTAAAAAGGATGAAAAATTTTATAATATAATATAGTAAAATATTATTTAGATGAAAGATTTATAATATAATATAGTATAAAATTATTTATCATTTTATATTCTATTATAAACCTTTCAAATGAGATATAATATAACTCTTTTTTTTATCTTATTTTATTTTATTTTCATTACAAACCCTCCTCTCAAATGATAGAATAATATTACATTTCATTCTATTCTATTAACAAACCCTCGACCAAACATAACCTAAGGTTTCAATGAACAAAATTATGAGAAGCAATTGAATCTGAATTTGGCATTCATAGAAAATGTTTTTTCTTTTTTTTGCTCTTAAGAAAGGCATTTTAGATAAACAATGGAGACAATAGCAAGTAATATTGCAGTAAAAAAAAGATAGCCAAGTTTGCACGATCCCATAGCGGTACTATGAAAATTTACAAGGACACAGCATCGAGCAAGCAATCAAAGACAAGCAAAGGAAGTCTCCAAAAATTTACGTGGCTAGGGGCATCTACAACCTAATTTCACACATCCACTCATCATGTTGCCATTCGTGAATAGCTTAGAGTCACATAGCTGCCCTAAATGCTCCTCTTGCAGCCTCCCGCTTCATCTCTGCAGCTTTACCACTGCCACGGAAATACATGTACACTTGCTGCAGAGAACAAAGTTACCGGCAAGTGAGGAAATAGAATGTTTAAAAGCATTACAACAAGAAGAAGAACCCAGTAAAAGTTCCACTGATATGCAGGATCTAAAGAAGTCTCAGTAATACGCAGTCTTATTTCTAACTCGTAAAGAGACTATTTCAAATAGACCCACATGAAAGAAAAAAAATATGTAAAAGCATTTCCAAAGCTAAATCATGACATCGATCGTGCATATGATAGCATGAAATTGTTCAATGGTACAGCTTAAGTACCTGCAAAACCCAGATGCTGACCACCACTTCAAGACAGAAAAGGCCAAATCCGATAAAGTAGAAGATCTACACAGAAAGGTAACAAGTAATATGGTAAACTAAATTTAAGTTCGTTCATTTCAATCAATACAGAGAGTGAAATCGTGGGAACTGAACATTTATATTTGGGTAGGGGACAGCAAAGAAAAGAAAAAGGAGCTAAGAGAACAATACAGAGAAAGATGGCCCAAGTGGTATTACTTGAGTGCTGAATGATACAACAGATATCTCTTTTACTTGCATGCAATCCAGTTGGGCCAAATATACACAAACGTTTGGAAGCCCATAAAGTCGACCAGAAATATAATACTAGATCAGACATCTTACCCCAACTAAAACCGTATCACCAATAACGTCAATTGCAGACAGGATGCCACTGTTCCAAAGACCAAAAATTGACCAATCAGATACAAACATTAAATTTCAAATGCACCGGTTAGAAAGGTTGAAACATCTGTACAAACATACGTAAATGATTTTCCTTTGAAAAATATAGGGGGAGCAACAGCAGCAACAACGCAGAAGCAGATATGAATCTGCAGACAGGGAATATGGAAACAAAATTAGGTTTCGTTAATTCTCCAATGAAACTTGATGTGAGAAATAAAAATTACCATGTAAAAGAGGAAAAACCATCCGAATTTCATTGCACTCTCCGTCCTGAGACAACCAATGTCCCGATAAATAAATTCGATATATGGAAAAGCCAATTCAAAAGCAGTACCAATTATAAGAAGATAAGGAAATTTAACTACCTAAATGCACGATATAGAGGGCGATACCACAAAACATAGGCCCCAGGAACTCCGGCTATGAAGTAGATAATCGCAAGAAACCATATTCTCACTCCTATAAAGAAAAAAAAACCACTCTAGTAAGAATTGAGAGAATAGAGGACATCACAATGAAGACATTAGAGAATAATAAAACTTGAATAAGCAAGGAATGACAAATAAACTGTATAATAACCTTCTCCTTTAATCCATGCTGTTGTAACAGCTATGATATTCCAGAAAAGACAAAGAACCAACCCTGCACCAAAATCACACCCCATGAAACAAGAACGCAGCACTAGATAGTCTACAAGTTGATATATGCTCATCAATAGGAATATGAAACGAACAAACAAAACAAGATATCAGAAACCAAACAAGTATCTGTTTGAATAATAATAGAGCAGAGAAAAGCAAAATGACTTTTAAGGTTTGAAACAAAAATAGGTTAATTCAATAAGCTAGGCATATATTAAGGACTACGAGAATGAAGTTCATGAAAATAACAACGACCCAGTAAAAGTCTTGTTGACACGCGAGATCTGGAAATGTTTAATAGTACGCAGTTTTACACCTAACTAATAAAGAGGTTGTTTATGATAAACTCATATTAAAAAGAATATATATATATATATATATATAATTAAAAAAAACATAAATATAAACATAAACATAAAAGATAATAATAAAAAAAATAAAAAATAAGTAATAAGTAATAAACTAAATAAGACGATAAAAATAGAACAAAGTAAAGAGTAAAAAAAAGATAAAATAAGTAAATAAACCGACACAAGAAACAAAAGAAGTAAATAAATAAATCAAACAAGACATTACAAGTCTAAAATTTGACCGTTAACCATGAAAACAAAATTTTGGAGCAATTGAATTTCCACACTTTCTGAAATAATTCCTCATGGATTATTTTCCAACACTAATGAAAAAAAGGAGACAAGGATAAATTACTATCTTGCATAAAGCTCAAATAATAAGTTAAGAAACCTCAAGCATATCAAGAAATTTGCACGCATTGACCCTTCTTTCCCTCAACTTCACAATCAGTCTAAAATATCAAGATAGGGATGAAATTACCTAAAAATGTTGAAAATGCAACGTACTGGAGTCTTTGCAGATGCACTGGAATTTCATTTGCGATATCATGATGGATAATGGGAAAGAAAGCTGGCCAATTTTTCTCCTCAACAACAATTCCAGCTGTAAAATGAAAGAGAGAACAGAAAATTAAAATTCCATTGCAGGATACCTTGCATAAGTGGGACCTTACTCATCATGAATTACTACCTACACAGGATATTACCTCGTGCAACAGCATCCTCTCTCCGTTTTACCTCCTGTATGCAGTAAAAAATTAGGCTAATGAGATTGATAGTAGAAGTTAATCCCATAAACAAACGGACCAACAAATTATAAGGATTTATTCTAAAGCCAATAATCTCACACTCAATGCCCAAAAAGTGCAACAGATAAACAGACGACAAATGTCAATAGAACTTATTGTCAATAATCCAACCGATGAATCAATGATCTAAATGAGTACATTTCTTATTTAAAACTTACGAGCAACAGACTATTAAAATTCTTTGCCTTATAAATAATAACAATTACCATTACTAAATCTCAGCATCTTATATAAGTGCTAATAATCTAACAATGTCTTCCTACAAAATCCAAACTAACATTTGTTTATAATCCAACCAGAGGGGTATTCCCTAGCATTCATCAATTCCAATGAAGGAGCATATTGCCTTAGTACCACTACAATGAACTAAAGCATCTTGATATTAGTGATGACAGTGGAAAGTTGCTAAAGATTACCACAATCTTCAATTTCCAAAAGCTAGAACTTCTAAATTAGCACTTTTTGAAAACCTCCAGTAGTAACATTTTAATATATAAACACTACAAAACCTCCAATATGATCTAACTCTTGAAAAGGCCTTACGAGAGCAATGAGGAACCAACTCTAATATTAGGCGTAGAAAGTTTTTGATTTGACTACATGATCATGCAGCATGCAGTGCAAAAATTTCACATTTGACCGAAGATATACCTGCTCTCTTCTCCTCAATTCAGCCTCTTTAGCTTGAAGCTCCTTCTCTTTCTTCCTTGAATCCTAGATTGGAAGAAATTACCAAATAGCACACAGGGACAAATAGTATAGTTCTGTTTCCACCAAACTGAGAGATTAGTCTTACCTTAGAAGAATCGATTGGAATGTCTACAGTTGCACCATGATTGTAATTGAAGTCTGCAGGCTCTGGAGGAAGCGGGGAAAGCCTCGAATTTGTAACAGGAGGAACACTCTGAAAATTAGAGGCATCATGATTCTCAAAATTTTGGTAACAGTAATTGGTTACCACCTAGAAACATGTTTCTGAAACCTGAATAACATAAGCTGGCCTCACATGGATTTGAATAATAGCAACTGTTAGTACGGCACCAAAATCAACCCACAAACTGTACATCGGAAACGCTATACTCGGTACAGAAACCAAAAAGTCAACAATAAAAAAGATTCCAGATTCGGTTCTCAGAATTAACCGAAAACCAGTATATATCACCAACTTCAGAGTTCACAGAACAGCCCTTTTCAAATTTAAACTAATTATGAACTAAAAGAGCATGAACTTTAAAACAGGGGACTCACAGAAAAGGGGTTGACTTCTTCTTCGTCGAACGGGTTGGGATCGTAGCGACCAGCCATAGAAAGAAGAAAAGAAAGTGAGCAGAAGAGATTTCAAAGTACAAAGGCTTGTAGAGAAAAGGCAAAATTTGAACAGAAATGTAAACAATCTGAAGAGAAGAAATGTTGCGGAGAGATAAAGACGATGGCAGGAGGATGCTTACGTTGGACTGTCTTAGCTTATTCTGGTTAATTTACAAGCGTAGTCGTTTTGATAATAATAATAATAATGGAGTAGTTGAATTTTGATAAACAAAGAATAGTATACTATAGAAATTTTGTAGGCAAAAGAATAGACAAACTTCATAATGGTTTATTTTTTCAATATTTAATTTAATATGGCATTAGTAAATTCCAAGTTATGATGTAATATGCTATATAAACGCCATTAATTGTAGAACTAACAACAAAATCTTTTATAAAAAATTAAAACTTACTTTGAATATTTTATCTTTTTTAATAAAATTGATTTTAATTTAGCTCTAGATATCTAAGACATCTTTCTTTTGTTAGAGAAGGTTGAAAGTACAACATTAAAAACAATAACAACTCAATAAAAATTTCTCTTATACATGGGAAAATCTAATAGTATACAACCTTACACCTATCTAATAGAAAGACTATTTTC
>JANITW010000002.1:60088711-60108557 GCA_027564335.1 Erythroxylum williamsii
ATAAATTCAGTCTATGTCTAAATCTGAAATTTATAAGTTCCCTGTTTTGGAGTTCCGTTATTAATTTTCACCTATCGGTTCCTCAATTAACAACTAACGTCTAGTAATGGTTGGCCAAACACAATACCAGCAAAATTAATCTCAAAACAGAAAAATCAAAACCAAAAAAATTCATACAAATAAATCAACCGAGATTTAATCCATAAAATTAACTAAAAGCTTACCCCAACCTTGAAGCTTTGAGGAAACTACTCACTCATGGTAGAATGAAGACTACATAAATTATACTCAGTAAACGACATTAGGAGAGATTAAATAATAGAACAGAAAATATATGAGTTTCGGGTCTCCCTCTGATGTTGCGTCACTGAGTAATCTCTTCAAGTTGCGCCTGCGTTGTTTTGATCTCCCTTGGATGTCTTCTTTTATTCAGCTGTTCACTTACTCACACACTCACACACTTCACGTCGCACTCCACACACACACAACACTCACTTTTATTTTCTTTTCCAGCACCTTCTTGATTCACGCACACTCTATTCTATTCACAACACTCACACACAAGCACTCACACACAACAATCTTCAGTTCACGCACAGCCCATAACTCACACACAGTCCACTTGCTGTTCACGTTACTCTCCTTTCACTCTTATAAGTTATAGCACTCACTTCACTCACTCTCACACACATGTCACTCACGCTGTTCACTCACAGCCCCCTTGTTCCTCCAGATTTTTCCAGCCACTCACGCACACACTTGCCACTCACGCACAAGTTATTTTTCTCCTTTTATTTCCTTCAGCCCACACACCCATCTGCTCTCCTCATACCACGTTATTTCCCTTTCAGCTCTTCCTCAACTCCCCCCACTGACTCTCACCAGTTAACGCCCAGCCCCCTCTCACCAGTTCCAGACCACCTTTTATTTTCATTTTTAAATCGCCTCACACACACTCTCACCCCATCATCAGCCCATGTACCGCTGCCCATCAGCTCTTCTTCTTTTCCTTTCCAGCTGTCCTCTTCTACTTAGGCATGGGTTGTAGGTCTCTAGCTGGTGTCTGCGTTGTTTTTTTGTTAGTTTCTTACCTGCTCTTCATGTCTCCAGCTGGTGTGGTGGGGTTGCTGTGCTTTTCCAGCAACTGACGCTCCTCTTCCTGGTGTGACATGTAGCTAGCTGTTAGTGTCCCTTTGTGTTCTTTGTTGTGATGTTGGTGGAGCCTTCCCTTTTGGTGTAACATGTAACTAGCTGTTGGTGTCCCCTCTTGTGCATTGGCTGTGTTTTTTCACTTGGTGTACTGCTGCCCCTTTGATTTTCTCTTTAGCCAACAGCCCCTTAGATGTTAGTGGAAAGAGTGTGTTAATCATGAAAGTAGCGTTAGTGCTTCAGGTTTTAAAGTGAAGAGTCTTTTCCTCTTTGCTTCCACGTAGCTTCCACCTCTATTCTGGTTTTTTTAGCCACCACATGTCATGTTCTCTTTGAGCTAGTCCCACGTGAATGATAGAGTTAGTGAGTCCCTCTCTTCTGCTTTACTTTCGTTTTGGTCTGTCTTTTTTTAAAAAAAAATAAATAAATTTTGTGCCTCTTTTCTTTCTTTTGACATGGTGTGCTGGAGCTGCCCACAATTGCGTTAATTTCTTGCCTCCATTTTAATTCCTCACCAAAAAAATCAATAAATGTAAATTCAAGTGAACCAAGCAATTTAGTAAGAAAAAATATTAATAAAGTCCAATAATTAATCCAGATCTGAAGGGAAAATGTCATTAATTTTAATGAGAAAATGCATCCAACAGTTTTAAATAAAGTTTTGGACCTAAAAGATATCAGGATAAAGTTAACAGTTTATAGGCTCGCTCAATTGCCTAAAAGATTTCAAGATAAAGTTAACACTCCAACAATCTTGGAGTGTTACAAGCCTGGTTGTTAAAGATGTAGTACGAGAATTTTTCTCCACAAGGGTGCTACTCAAGGAAGTCAATAAGTCTTTCCTATGCTTGATACCGAAGGGTTCATCTCCATTAAACTTTTATCAATTTAAACCCATTTCTTGTACAAACTTTATTTAGAATATCATATCAAAAGTTCTAGCATCAAGAACGAAGAAGGTGATAGATAAGCTCATTATTGACAATTAAAAGGCTTTTATAAGAAATAGAAAGATTGACGACAATATTTTAATTTTGTAAGAACTTCTCAAAGGCTCTGTAAGAAAAAATTCAGCACCCAACTACACTTAAAATCAATTTTCATAAGGCGCATAATATCGTCAACTGGACTTTCATATGGGAGATGATGGATGCTTTTGGTTTTCCCAAAATTTATCCCAGATGGATTAAAAAATGTATTTCAACGACAAGCTACTATATACTTATCAATGACAGTCCTTCAAACTATTTCATAGCTAGGAGAGGATTAAGGCAGGGTGACCCTAGTTCCCCCTACTTGTTCATCATGTGTATGGAAGTGCTTCATTCTATCATAAAACTTGAAGTGGAATCCAATCACAAATTCAAACACCATTCAAAATGTAAGAGGATTGGCTTAACTACCTTGCTTTTGTTGATGATCTACTTATTTTTTGCAAAGCCAATGATGATTCAATCCATAGCTATATGCAGGCCCTCCAAAAATTTAGAGACTTATCCAGCCTCAGGATCAATTTTAATAAAAGTCATTTCATCCTTTCAAAAGGAGCTTCTCAGCTGCCACTAAATATTGCTTCACAGACGAGCAGAAAAGAACAATCTCCCCCTTTGCTCTACTTGGGTCTACTAATTTCCACCAAACGCCTAACTTCCTTGAATGCACTCCCATTATAGAGAAGATTTAGTGACCAATTAGCTCTTGGGTAAACAAATTTATGTCTTTCGCAGGAAAGCTACAACTCCTTAAATTGATTCTAAACTCTCTGTTAGTATATTGGAGCTCAAACATTTTTTATCAAAAATTGTTACCAAATCCATTGAAAGGATCTTCAACGATTTCTTATAGAATCCATCTACTAGTACTAAGGGTAGTGCTAAAGTTAAATGGTCGGACATTTGTTAGCCATAGGCAGAAGGAGGACTTAATCTTATTCTCATGAAGCTTACCAATACAACACTCATCTTGAAGAGATTATGGTCAATATTGGCAGATAGAACATCCTTATGGCGCAGATGGCTCCACTCATACTTTCTCAAAGGTAAGAGCATTTGGGCATTACAGCTGAAAGCCTCTAACTATTTCTTTTTCAACCAACTCCTTAAACTCAAAGGCATTGTCCAAAATAGTTTGTCATGCTCCATTAGCAATAGGAAGCAAATATCCATCAGCAATGGGAAGCAAATATATGTATGTTTTGATAATTGGTCAGGCCAAGGAGCTCTCATCAACTTACCTGTCGACCAAAGGTGCGCTATTACCCTCCCACTTCATATGAAAATGGATTTCCTCGTTCAAGGGAGTTCTTAGAATTTCCCTGGCAGTATTTGACATTTACAACCCCATTACTCCCTTTGTCCTCTCATCCAAGATACTTTTTTTTAACATAATTGACCTATCCACCAGATAACGAATACAATCACGTGGGAGCTTGTAAGTTTGAAAAAATCGGTAATGGCTTGATGCAAAATCATATGGCATAAGTTCCTACCTCCTAAGATGCCTTTCATTCTATGGCTAGCTATTCAAAAATGGCTCAATACTGCATAGCGACTCAGATATTTAAATATTGACCCCTCATGCCTTTTTTGTTCAATAGAGGAAACAAATGAACATCCCTTTTTTCAATGCATGATCACCAGCTGTCTATGGAAGACAGGTGCCTTGAGATGTAATTGGTCAATACCTTCCAATCGTTTTATGAAATTATGCAATGGTTATCTACTCAATGAAATTCGAAGGTGATACACATCGTAACTATTAGTATATGTGTTAAAAACGTTTGGAAAGAAAGGAATGGTAGAAGGTTTGAAACAAAACAAACTTCTATGCCTTATCTTATTTCGGAGACCCTGGCTAGCACCACAGAAATTTTAACTTTGAGGTTTTATAAACTCAAAAGTGTTTTCTTAGTTCCTAAAATTGCATGTTTTATATTTATCACCTATGCTGTCTAGGTAGAAAATGACACCAGGTTGTGTAAGGGGTACCTCCCTAGGGTATGTTGTAACCTGTACCTCATTTT
Source organism: Erythroxylum williamsii (assembly GCA_027564335.1). Taxonomy (NCBI): domain Eukaryota; kingdom Viridiplantae; phylum Streptophyta; class Magnoliopsida; order Malpighiales; family Erythroxylaceae; genus Erythroxylum; species Erythroxylum williamsii. The sequence continues at coordinate 60,092,883 of JANITW010000002.1, forward strand.
TTTTATTAATGAAAAGTTTTATTTTTTTAAAAAAATCTTCCATTTAAATAATTATGCCATTACTTGACTTCTATAATCACTTATAGGGATTCCTTTTCATAAATGGAAAGGGACTAGTTTTGGTATTAGAATTTTGCTCACAAAAGCTATAAAGTGGTATTCTGACGTAAATACTACACCTAACCCTCCTCTAGATGCATCATCCTCAAGCATACAGTGTCTTGTATATCGATATATCAAATGTAGAAGCAATAATTAGTAAAATCTCAAGTTCTTCAAAAATAGTTTCTTTAAAAAATGCATCTTTCTTGAGCAATTTCATTAAATGTTTACTCTTTAAGGCGTAAATGTTGAATGAACAGTCTGAATTATCTAGTTAAGTACAAGAAACTTCTTAGTTTTCTAATGCATCTAAGAATTGACCACTTGATTATCCCGTATATTGAGCTTCAATGGCCCAAATACTTAATTTTTAAATTACCCTAAAGCTACACTTATTAGATGTGACATCAATTAATGTTGTTAAAAAATTGTAAGGTAGTTTGAAGATGGAGTATATAATCCTTAAAATTAAGGCTATAAATTGAAATATTAACAAAGAATACTAAAATAAATTTCTTTAAGTGTGACCTAAAGATGTTATTAATGAAGCTTTGAAATGTAGAAAGCGCATTACTAATAGATCATCATAATTTCTAAATGTAGTTTTTGAAATATCTCAAAGATGCATCATGATCTGGTAGTGTCCTAATCTCAAGTCAAGCTTGGAAAATCACACAACTCTATATAATTCATCTAGCAACTCTTGGTTGACAGGTATTAAAAAAATTAATTAATTGTATGTTTGTTTAATTCCATGCAATCTATGCAAAGCCTCCATGTGTTATCATTCTTCTCGATCGGTATCACTCAAAATGAAAATGGGATGTTGCTAAATTAAATCGTTTCAATAAATCCTTAACTAACCCCTCAATTACATCTTTAATACCCTCGTGAAGTTGCATTTTATTGTCACGGCTCATATCAGGTGAGAGTTGAGTTAGTTCTTTGAAAAGGGTCCCATATTTAGTCATCACTCATCAGTCATGTTATCTCATTGCTCCCACCCCCTTCCAATTCAAAGGAATCATCCGACAATTTCAGAAACCGATGTTCTAGAGAATAATGGAATTTCTGCATACAAAGTTTACTAGTTGAACGGGGTTTTCTTTAGTGCTACCAGTTTGGAATGGCCCGAGGCTCCACATTTCAGCAACACTTGTTGGTTTTGCTAGTTGAGCAACATGGTAATTGAATGTGGAGATACATTGGGCATTGAAGACCATATCACACCTTCCCAAAGGTAAAACTAAAGCATGAGAAAGTCCCTGGAGTGTCCATGTGAAGTTCTTGCATAACTTGGTACATCGCAATTGAAGGCCTCCACCACTTTCACTTTCATATTTTGCACTTCCCAACTTTGGGGCGGTCTTCTATGGGCTTCACTTTGCTTGGGCGTTTGGGTATTCCCGGCTAGATTTATCTATTGATTCTGTCTTGGTTGTTTCGCTCATCTCTTCTGAGTCAAGTCCGGTGATCAATACCTTAGTTAGGACTATCTGTGAGCTCCTTTCTAGAAACTGGAAGGTAAGGGTGCGTCATATATATCGTGAGGGTAATCGTTACGCAGATTGGCTTGCCAATTATAGCTATGGCCTACCCTTAGGCGTGCACTGGTTCCTCGAACCTATTGCTGACATTTCTCCTCTACTTTTTACAGATCAAGTGAGAGTTTCTCTCCCCTGCGTGACTCGATTGTAATGCCTTTCTTTTGACCTCGGCCCGTTTTTCTACCCAAAAAAAAAAGGAGTTTGGATCAATAGTAAAAACTAAAAACTTGCTCTACCTTGTATGTATATTTTTTCATGCATGTTGAATATAGCAAACTCCATTTTACCGAAACAAGTAGGTGCAGCGTGATTGGGAGTTCTTCAGAAGTTGAATTCGACCTGCCTTGATTTGCTACATATAACTGATGTGTCAATGCAGTCAGTTAGAACAAGGTAAACCCCACAAGTGGGCTTATCCGAACGTACAATCCAGTGTCTAACATCCCTTTCAATTGATCATTAATGCTTACGCCTCTTATATCTACTTTAGAGCCAGGCTCAACAGATTTGCTATGCAAATCTATGAACAACAAACTCCAACAAGAGGGAAGACTGCTCTAATCACATATCCTGATTTTACTAGATTTAAGAGCAATACTCACTTCTATTCTCCAAGAATCAGAATTCAGTTCTATTCTCCAAGAATCAGAATTCCCCTTTTTAATCAGTAAATGGCATGGCAATGCAGCAACTTGTGGCTAAAAGCAAGTAGGCTGAATTTGAGTAACAAAGGGAAGAAGACAGAACAAAACTGTTGCTAGGTCTGGTTGCTGCTACAATGAGAATATACAACAGTTTGTGACCATGGAGCCACTTTTTGTACATTTGATGGAATGCCACCTGGAATCACCAAGTTGTTACATTGAAATCTAGAACCTAAACGTATTTCCTAAGAATGTTAAGGATGAACAGAAAGCTATATACAACATCCATGTTATTTTGCTCGCACTCTCTTTCTCCCTTTTGCTGGAATTTCAGCTTGCTGGGTTGTACCTCCACATGCAGCTTTTCTTGGTCTACCAGAACCTTTCTTCATTACAACTAAGGATTCTAATGGAGGGGAATGTGCATTAGTTGGTCTTTTCCCTCCATTTGGAGTCTTTGCAACTACCTCATCAGCTTTCACCACCTTCACAGGCAATTTGCGATAGGCAGAGTGAGCACTCCGGGGCTTAACAGGAGGATTAAGCATAAATGGCATAGTTGAGAGTAAGGTTATGGTGGTCCTACTGATATATTCCTTCAAATGATGCCGCAAACTGTTGGTGACAAGGTCTCTTAGCAGAAGAGCAGATTTATATTCACGAGTTGTCTTGGAATAAAATACTAGAGCATTGCTAGCAAGCAGCAGCAGATCTCTAAATAGTTCTTTAGCTGATATTATAGAATGGTTGACAATTCTTGATCTTATGGTGTCAAAATCCATGTGCTGCAGAATCATTTTCTTGTATCTTCCTCTCTTCTGTTATGAAACAAAACAAAGTTACGTTAACTCCACACATTATGAGAAGCACCTTTCTTTTGTAACAACCCAGAGCAAAACTACCATCATATTGATCAAAATAGATATGTTTAAGGACTCAACGTTATCACCACATAACCTGGTGGTATAAATAATGAGAAATACAACAATAGGAATTTAGTTATCAATATAATTGTTAAGTTAATTAAGGAGAATATGATCAATGAAAGTGGAAAATCAACTTTGAAGGAAGAGTGGGTCTACCTGGCTATCCAGTCTTCTGCGAAAGACAGAAGCACATTTATTTTCAGCAATAGATTCAAAAATCTTTAGAAGATCACCAGTTTCACCCTCAATGTAACCTCTGCACTGATCATTCATTGTAGAACATCTGGCAACTTGATGAGAACTACTGGTTGAAGTATCTTTACAGTGGGTGGCTGACAGAACATCGGCAGATCCTAAAAACTCAGTTTCTCCAACACTTGCTTCTTTGACATCCTTTCTACAGTCTTTGCGCTTTCTCTTCCCCCTCCTCCTCCTTATGCTCACCCCTTTTATTACCCATACCTCTGCTAGCTTCCCTATGTCTACAAACTTATCCTGTACAGGCAACTCTGAAACTACTTCTGGCTTAAGCTTGATGTCTTCAGCAGAGACAGAAGCCAGAGCCTGACACTCTTTTGGCCAATTTGTCCTTGTTTCTTCAGTAAAACTACCAGCGGATAGTCCATCCTTTGACGTCTCTTTACTGGATGACTCATTTCCATGAGATCTCTGAAATGGTGATTCTGTCTGGCAGGAGTCGTAAACATGAAATTCGTCGGCCCTCTCAGCCTTGAGAATCTCAAGCTTTGATTCCAGTGAGCTGAAAATGGACCAAGTAAACGACAAGATGTGTACACGTAAGGTACATACTGAGATTCTTGTGAGGTCTTTCCTAATAATAAATTCTATGGCTAAAGATTGCAAGTATTTGTCCTTCAGGGTTAATTATTCTCTCCCTATATTTGTCCTTCCGGGTTAATTATTCTCTCCCTACTAATTTTCTTGATTGAAAATGAAAACATGGTAAACCTCAAACAGGTCATTTGGTTTGTTAAGTCTATCAATATCTGATAAAATTGTCCGTCAGGGAGTAGGAAGTTTGAACTGAAGGAAATCTAGAACACATGCTGCCACACTAGTGGCAGTGAAGCTCAACCAACCAAGCTATTGATATCTTAAATTGCTCTGCAATTTAAAGGAAGGTGCTACATATGTATGTGGGATGTAAAAATTCATAACATCACTCATATAGCTCCTAGCTTCTGTGCTTGCATCCAAAGGAGTACAGGTTGTTCAGAAAGTATTGATACACAAAATACTTCATAACTAACCCAATTGAGCCTTCAGATAGCTCTAATGCACGCTTAAGTTCTGCCATCCGCTGCTTCCGCAGCTCTTCAAACAAAGCCCTGATAAATACAAACAAAGTAAGGTCAGTTGGTCTGAAAATCAGAGCAAAATTGGCTTCAACCACACATTTACACACAAGTGCGTGGAAATACAGGGATATGTGCATGGTTAAATTGTGGACAGCCGAGTACTTATGAGGAATGGTTAAATTCTGGCAGCAGAGAATTGACATGCAATTATAAAGAAAAAGAGGGAGTCAACTTACGCAGACCCAGCATAACGCTGCTGCAGGGCTTCATACTTGGCCTTACAAACCTGCAATGGATTCTCTAATTGAATATTGAGTGTGCCAGATAAAATATTTAGCAGTGCTATCATTGCATTTTGCACCTGAATAAGTAAACCAAAGAAGTCACTTCTTAATACGAGTATGCATTTATAAGGCCTCTGTTTCCTTACAATTCTATGTCATTGCCAGGTTGGTATCAGACTTTTGGTTGGTTCGTGGTCACCTAGGATGTTGTAATAAGTGAAATATCTTCATTAACTTAAGGTTCAGTGGGCCCCGCAGGAAGCCAGGTTTTAAAAAAGGGGAAAGTCCCCCAATCATTTCCTTCCACGTGTCATTCATGAAGGGCAATCTTGTCTTCCGAAAAGACAAATCAATTAAACTGGGGGAAGAACATACTTGGCGTCCAATCAACGAACCTTAATCTCAATGGGCAATTAAATAAAACTGTAAAAAAAGAAAATAAAAAGAAAGAAAGAAGAGATGAATGACCTCGGGGGTGTAAACGAACGGGCAAAGGCTTCGGGTTCGGGTTCGTGCTCGGAGCTCCGAAGCAACGGTATCCCAGTCTCGCGTTCCGTGGCGGAGAACTGCTCCGCCCAACAGCAGCTCCTCCCACGTCCCCCACCCCATCTCCGACGAAATCATGAAGACCTTGGGTCGTTCGTTTTGGTTTATTGATTTATTATTCTTAAGGAGATGGAAGAATGGGGTGGTCTACGAATTGCGTGAGACAAGAGGTTGACAGATTCTATAAAGAGATTGAGATTTGAGACAGAGAGACAGGTTGAATTTCTAATTCTATTCTGAGAATAAAAATTAATAATAAAAACAAAAACAAAAACAAAAACAAAACAGGATGATTGAGGGGGAGTAATTATTACAATACAAATACAAAGAAGAGGAAGAGGAAGAGGAGGAAAAGGGTTTTGGTGAAAGAGAAAAAGAATGGATTTTTGAACTAAAAAGGGGAATTTTCTCTGCCCTAAAAGAAAAAGGTTAATTTTTTGAACTCCTCCTTACTATTTCTCTGCTGCTTCTTTGTCTTCTTTTAGATTTGTCTGTCTGAAACTAAATTTGTTATAACTATTCCTAAATATAGTGAAAGTATGTATACCATTGCTAAGGCTATATGTAAACAATATAATATGTAATTACCAAGGAAAATAAGGGTATATATGTCAAACATAAATGGAATCCGAAGCTACTTTTGTTTTAACCTTTGGGTAAGTGAATGATAAAAGGGTAATGTGAGCGTATTTTATTAAAAATTTTCAAAATCCCAAAAAAAAAGCATCCGTACATAACCTGTCTTGACTTCCTAATGAAGGCAAAGTTTGCGTCTTGACGGCATCCCTCTTTATTCTTTTACAGCCAACCTCAAGAACTCATCCTCAGCAACCTCAACACAAACTCCATTAAATCCCACACTTCTTTTCTTCACGACGATGAAGAAATGTGATTGGTTGAGGTCTAGCCATATTCACAGGACATTAGAAGATTTAACTGGTGGAGAATTGCCACATGGCATGTGGCCTGCCAACCACTTGTCAGTGACGAAGGGAATGGATACATGGCTAGGCGAAATGATGCTGTTCGGAATTGATGGATGCTATTTTAACTTCCAACAATTAGAAGCATTGAGGATGTTGGCAATATATGCCCTTCTTGTGGGATGAGTTGGTAAAAGTAAGTGAATTAATAAGAAGCTCTTTTGATTAACTATAATTGTAGTTTTAAACCTCTTTTATGTGTACAATCGTTTAAAACTTAAAGTCAAAAATTTACCTTTCATAAAGGATCAACTTAACTCAAACAGGAATTAATCTGTCCCTTATGTGTACAATCGTTTAAAATTTAGTCAAAAATTTACCTTTCATAAAGGACCTACTTAACTCAAACAGGAATTAATCTGAGCACGAATGACTTAAAAGATGCCTTTTTATAGCCCTTCATCCGCTTACCAAAAGTGAAATGGAAGAAGCTGGAAGGAAAATACAGTTTCATTGATTATTATAACAGATTTGGTGTACATATCAATTGGCATTAGTTACATTTCAATTGAACAAAGAATACAGATCCGGCTATTGAGAATCAAAATCGTAGGGTCAGGGAAGACTCTTCTCCCCTCAGGAGCTAGAAGCGGCATTACTCGTACAACACACGTTCCGCAGCAGTCAAAAAGGACCAAGCAATATGCAGCTTGTAACTACAGTATTATGCTGCAGTCGGGATATCAGTCAAGACATTTCCCTTCAACTTGCAGCATAAAGCACCTATTAAGCCTGTTTAAGAACTAAATTCAATTCACGAGCACATTTTGCCAACAAGCCACCCCTCCTGCAACCAAGACAACACACATTAACTGATAATCAACTTGCTAAAGAACTGGTTCAAGTTGACCTCCAAGTCATGGGCAGAAAAGAAGCTGCTCATTTGAGACAGGATGCTTGCCTGACAAGGGCTGGGAGACGTTGCTGAATCTTTTGCAGCTGCATAAAGCTCTGTTTGCAGCATTCCAATCTACAAATTCCAATTACAATGAACTCTAAGTTTGCTATGCAAACTAACTTGAACTAAAAGAATATCTATGAAATGTCTATTAAGCCCACCTTTGTTCTGCATGAAGATCAACCCCAACAGAAGGAGGTGCTGAAATGGCTGCATGTATTACGGGGCCAAACACTGCCACAAGCTTCAGCAGCATCTCCAGTGAGACCTTTGCATGCCTACAAAATTACAAGGAAAGTGGAATGATTCTGAAAACTTAAGCCTGTCATTTGAAAGGCAGGTTGAGACAGCGAGTTACTTCACTCTAGATCTAGCATAAAATCGAAATTGACAACTAAACACGGAATTCTTAATATTATCATTCCAGAGAAGAAATGCGTTGTTCTTCCAAACCCTGCCCCACCTATCCTTTCCCAACTTCTTCATTTGCAATTCTTTTGGGTAAATTGGAAAGTCTACTAAATAAAACCCATAACCCACCCAACCAAGTGAAGAGTAGAACCCCCAACCTCTCAGATGGGTGGGAATGCTTACCACTGCACATTCAAAAGTAATACCTCAGGTTTGTCCTAGGTGCGTCAGAACAGGAATTACAACCTCAAATTGTAGATTCCCATGACCCAAACTAGATAAGACAGCAGTAATAAGTCTGATTTAGCATATGCCTCAACAACAATTACCTTTCCAACTTGCTATCTAGTAAGCCCACAAGCACAGGAAGCAAGCAAGAAAATAAATCTAAGCTGAGAATATCCATTTTCTCCATGAGAACACTGATAAAATCTGCTTGTACCTGCGCATGGATGGATTGATACCAGGAAAATCAGATACAAGATACCTAGAAGGTGATTTTTGGTAGTTCATTAAAAATATAAGAAATAGAGAATAAGTTCTATTATAAATACCCACAGAATGATCTGGCAATTTCCGGATGGCATTAATAGCACCTTTCATGTCATTTCGTTCCCAAAAATGTCTGACAACCTGCAGAATCACAACAGAATTATTAATACCAACCAAATAGCGCACATATAGGCAGAGATTCTATAAGAAAAGGACAGAAAAAACTTAAACATGCACAAAATTGTCCTCGAACAAATACATAGAAATCTCAGGTAATAGCATATCCTTCATCATAAGGCAACTACTTACTTAGTCTGGGGTCAACTATTCGTTTTATATTGAAGAAGGAAAAGGAAATTCTCCAAGGATAGAGACTTAGCAAACAAAAGAAAGATGCATACACACCATCATCTAGAGATATTTCTGAGCGTAACTAGCTGTACTTTTACCTGTAGTTTTGTCAACCGGGACTTTAGGCCACTCAAGAATACATCATGAGTTTGCATCAGATCTTCAGTAATATCCCTACTATTGGCACACATTGGCTCCTGCCCAGAAATCTGAGGATCTTCCCTCTGACATCAGAAAACAGAAAATCAATTTCTTTTGATAGTAGCTACAACTAATAACTTGACATAAATTACAAGTAACAGGAAAAGGAATCTTCATGCCAGTTCAGGTCAGTAGGTAGGATGTCCCTCGGAATATCCTTGACGTGATTGTCAGAATGACCCAAGCAGATTATAAAGAAACATCATAAATATTTCTCAAGGACTTAATATCTTATGGGAGAGAGTCAGCAAGAATGGAAGTTTGACAATAATAGTCAAAATGGTCTTTAACTTAATATTTCAGTCTTAATACAAACTCTATTGAACAGAAACAAATATTCACAAATTAGAACGCAACATTTTTCTATCTCCAGACAATACAAAATTTTCATAAAGAAAAAGATCATACCGACAGGGGCCGACGACTCCCCATTTCACGTGTAACACGAGGAGTCACAATAGTTGATACAGTTGATATTCTATCTATTTCAGGTAAAACGCGAGGGACCATGACAGATGTTGGGGAAGGTTTCCTGCTAGTGTCACGCATAACATCAGAGGTTGGAATAACAGGCATCCCATCCATTTCAGATATAACAGGAGAAGTTTTATCAGATGTTAAAGTGAGAGTGGTATTAGCCAAATGTATAGTGAAAGGGCTTGTGGTGGCTAATGTTCCTCCCTTTTCTTGAATGATATGAGGTGTCTTATTAGATGCCAAGCTGGCTTTTCTGTCAGCTGGAAAAATGATTTGAGGGGTAACATCAGTTGCAACATTAGGCGTCATATTTGTGTCCACTACAGCTTGAGAATTGCCATTTATGGCTTGATGCTCATTGCTGAGTTTCTCTTGTCTTTCAAACCTCTCAACCAGAGTCCGGGTCCTGCCTGCCACTACTGCAACTGCAAGAAGGAAACTTTACAATTGACAAATTTTACAGGCAGCTAGTAAACCTTAAAATCATATACAGAAGGCTAACAAACCTCCATTGACAATTTTTACAGAGGTGATCCCTTTACTGTCATCCGCAGATTTATCACCTAAAGAACAAGAGAATTTATCATTAACGGAAACTGATGTCAAAAAAAAAAATTGTAACTTAAGAAAAAAGTTGAGGTGAAAGATAGAGGACAAATAGATCGGGGAGTCCAATTTTAGAGGTAGGGAGAAATTCATGCCTCAAATTTGTGAAAAAGTACAAAATTAATGGATCACCTAGAATAAGCATGGCTAATATTATGGTACTAAGATCACAGCAAGGGATGGCATACATGATATATATGTAAGTAACTCTTAAAGAAGAGGCATATATTATGAATGAAGATAGTTGAAAATTTTAAAGAAACTGACTTACTTTCCACAAAACAAAATAAAATGGTTCAAGTTTATGCTTACAATACAGTTTCAGCTTTTTCTTTACATGAATTAAAGTGAATCGAAGGTAGAACAGAGAACAGATTCCAATATATGAACCAATATTACTCAGGAGGGCAGGGAAGAGATGACAATGTATCACCAAGGGTAAAATCCAAAGAAACCAGGGGAGAGAGGAGAGAATAAGAAACAATGGACTAATGATTAAGAAAAAAGGAAACAAGAGCTGAATATTTAAACATCATAATGCCAAACATAGAACTTACAGTTTTCTTGCTTAGAGGTAATAACTGGTGATAAGACTTTTTCAAACGTTTCTGCAACAATGTTGATATTAGAACTCCTTTCCTCAGAGGACTTTTGAGCTCCACCTTCTGGTACAATAGGGATTTGCAAGTTCACATCAGCAGTACACTCTTTCTCTTCCATTGCATTGCTGAAAATTGCAGACTCTGGCAGCTTGTCTATGTCATTTTTACTCTTTGATGACGTTCGGACATGAGCAGGCCTCAGCAACATGCCAGGTTTTGTTCTTAGAAAAGTAATCGCATCCCTCCCAGAATTCAAAGGATCCTTTTCAATGGGATTGTCTTGAGGGACAATAGTTGGCACAGTGAATGCTTTGTTGAGTGTTCGCTCACTTCCTTTAGAATCCAATCCCACTGTAGGGCTCTGCTTCTTAGTTGATGGATTAGATTTTGAATCCAAAGTGGGAACCACTTTTGAAGAACTCAAAGATCTATCTCCTTGTGATGCAACAGGGTTGCCACCAGTAGCTTAACACGAAAGATAGAGGATCACCTTCGTGAGATGTGCAGCCAAGAAAGGAGTGCAAGCATGCATCATATAAGAGCTATCGGATATGAGGGGTTTTCAATCAGCTATCCTTTTCTAAACAAATAGTATCATGTGGTAGCATGCGAATTAATTCAACTAGCCAAAAGCCAGTGCCATCTATATACAGATAAATTGAACTGACATTAAAGGACATTCATGTTTCACACATTCACAATCCAGTAAATCTACACATAATTATCAAAAATGGAAAATACAGGGTGCCAAGAATCCATCTAAGGTTGGAAAAAAATCATGACACCTTTAATACAAGCAGTTTATTTTTTTATGCTTAACATTTTCAGGATCCACATTAGCAGAAGAAAAGCCATTGTTAACAGGTTTCTCATACCAATGTTAAGTATAGTGAAATCACATTCCAAAAAGTAAAGGAACAGCCAAGTTTTTGAGTAAAGAAAAATTCAATGGCAAATGCAATCACAAATGAGGTTTTAAGAATGATAACAGTGTAACGGGAAGTAATAAGTTTCTTGATAATAGATCAACAAAATGGTAAACTTACAGTCCACGTATATGTTCTTGATCTCTTTTGTCTCATAATCAGGAGACCTAGACTGCAAAGCTTCTGTTGATCTTGCACAACTCTCTATTTCATCCGGAGATGGACTTCTGGGGGTGCTAAAATTCTGCTCTCCAGAATCAATTTCTTCAGACAAGAAACCAGCTGTGTATGGCTCAATAAGCTGAGGTAAGTGATATAATTGAACATCAGTCAACCATTAAACATTTGCCTCAAAATTTGAAGACAGAAAACAAGGAGAGAAAACAACCTTTATATCTGCCACCCAAACCCCCACAGAGTTTCGATAGTATGAGCAACCCAAAAGTTTTCCTTCATTAATGCAGATATCACCAAGTGTTGACCATCCCATGTCTATAGCATCATGACAAATGACAGGCTCCCAAGAATAAACCTACAGTTTGGGCAACATTTATCAAACTTCCGTCGTGTGGTAAATTGGTTAGCAAAGTTGAATCACTGAAAGACATTGAAACCTTCAGACTATCATCTAATCCACAAAATAATGATCTCCCATCAGGATGAAAGGTGATTGAGCGTACTCCAGTAGCCTGGAAAGAGCAGAAATGGTGCTTTAGAATGGATCACAGGAATTTGACAGTTAACAATATGGAATGAAAACTAAATTATCAGGATATACAAAAAGGCCCTCCTTCAAACTCAGAGAGTTTAATAAGAACAAAGGAATGTTAATGGACAAAAGGGTACTGGAGCAACCTTCAGACAGAAGAAGTTGATTTTCATCTCGTAATTCCAATTAAGCATGCTTATCTTCTAAGAATAAAATATGACCGCAACGTCATTACTGAGTAATTTTTACTTGTCTCTTTCAATATTTGGACAAGTAAGATCGGTATAGATATTAAGTACCTTCAAATAAAAGATTCAAGTTTAATTTTAGGAAAGCAAAATCTTAGATACCTCAGGTCTGGCAGATCCAATCAGTTCAAAGGTTTCCAAATCCCAAAATTTCACAGTTTTGTCTGCTGAACCTGGAAAAATAAATTTCTCTTTAGAAAAATTACTGACTGATGCAAGAAATAAAGTAAAAATAATTGTGATAGGAAGAGATAAAGAAGACGTGATGTGGAATGCTTCAGTGAGTAAAGAGAAATGCAATGAGAAATTCATTAGGTTACCAAGGAAAGGTATCACGGTCATTCTCATTCCTTAATTTCATTCCTAGTTTCCCATATCCACTCCTAGGTAAATACCAAACTAGGGAATAAACAAAAGCTTCCTATTTCCTAGTTTTCAATCACATTCCCTTCATTAGAAGTCATAAAAAAGTGGTGAATTACAAGTGCAATTTGAATTCTATGTATAGCTTCTAATTCCCATTAGTGACATGTACCATAAAGTAGACATGAACAAAGACATTGAACAAATAAAAATGACCAAAACATCAAGTTAAATAGAAAGCTTCTAATTCCCATTAGTGACATATACCATAAAGCATACATGAACAAAGATGAACAAATAACAATGACCAAAACATCAAGTTAAACAGAAAGCTCTTGATTAATGATTTTATTAGCATACAAAGAAAAAGGGATTGTCCAACTCACCAGTGGCCAGGAGAAACTCTAGGGGGTGGAAGTCTATGGATCTAATATGGCCTTCATGGAACGTAAAATCATGTAAAAACCTTCCAGCGGTAAGATCCCACACCTATGAGACAATAATGGATAAAATTCAATGGATGAGTAGCATGTTTATAAGTTCACGAAAAAATTTTGCTGTATCATGGTGTCATCTCACTACCTTTACGACATTATCATATCCACCTGATACTACCCATCGTCCATCAGGGGTGAATTTGATAGTACTAATTCCCTGAGTATGTCCCTTATATGTGTGAATGCATCCCTTCTTCCTAATATCCCAGATTCTCAAATTTGTGTCTGTTGAACCTGACGCGAAAAATTCGCCAAATGGATGGAATTCGACAGCAGTACAATTTGATCTATGTCCAGTAAGAGTGCGAACCACTAAACTTCAAGGTCAATAACAAGTAGATTAGAAATCTTTCAAGAATCTTTTCTGGCATTACAAGGGCATTACTCCATATCCAACCAATAAAATTCCATAAAAAACTTCTACTGATTAACCAACATACTCTTTGCTTCTTCCAAGTCCCACAGCTTAATAGCACCTGTGGAAGCTCCAGAGAGTACCAAAATCTCAGCTGCATCAAAAGCTACAGATTCAACTGGACTTGTATGACCACACAAGCTCTGCACATCAAAGACCAATTGGGAAACATTATCTCATGGAAATTATGCCTCGTGGCAAGTGGCTACACTGCAACTAGTGTTACTATAAAATCACAAAGTGGCACAAAAGTATCTAACATGGATATTTTGATTTTGAATCAATAAAGATAATGTTTCAACAGATTTATTGACAAATCCATCAAGTACAAATCATATATGGAAGAAAATCGCTTATGGAAAGGATACAAGTAAACTCTAGATTTTAACCGACGCAAATAAGACAGCAAAAAAACCAAATCATAGCTAAAAGTACTTAAAACATAACACACCCTAGAAGAGCATGGAACAGACCATTAATGAAGTTGGTTTGCCAATGGCCCAGAGGTTGACTTTGTGATCATCACCACCGGTGATAAGCAGTCGACAGGCCTTTTTACCAACACTGAGGCATCTAACATTGGTCGAATGCGCCACAAATTCCTCTATTTGCATTTCAGTCAAAGAAAAGAGGAGTCGCAAACAGGGTTCAGTTTTCATTTAAAAAAAAAAATCAACCGTACAATAAAAGCTTCAATCCTTGTAATATTTTCATCTCCACACTTATCAACATCAGATCGAAAGTACAAAAACTAAAAGAAATTAATAAAAGAATAAGGTAACAACTACTTAACCACCCAAAAATAATTAAAAAACAGTTAACAAGAGCATGAAATGTATGCGGAAGCAAAAAGCAGAGACAGTTCCAGATAGTGAGAAAAAGGATACGGAGCTTATAACCACGTTTGGCTGCCATTCGTTAATGAGGAGAGAGATCCAGAAAGTTAGCCCCTCTTCTTGACAACAACCTCACTTCACGCAGAAAGAATTTTGATTGTTTGCTCTTAAACTTCCTGCAGATCTCTACCTATTTGCTGCCCACCGCTAAAGACGAAGACCCCGAGCAGCACCACCGCGGTCTCAAGCTCAACACTTGATTTTGTTCCCTTGGGTCTTGAAGGTAATATTAATAAATTATTCCAATTTAGTTCCGTGATGTGATGTGATTGATCCACTTCTCTGACTACTTTTCTTTGTCCTCATTTTTTTATTTTAAATTACGTCTGTGACTGTGTCCTCACATATAATCTAGTGGTATAGATTCGTTTCCTCCTTATGTGTGTGTTATGCTATGTGGCTTGGCCTTGAGAGTTGTGCGTTGTCATTATCTGGACAGGGAAAGGAATATCGGTTAGCCATTCCTTGAATTATAAGCTTCAAAATCGACATTTGCTTGTAAGTTTAGTTAAAACCTGATTTCTGGTAATCCTCTGTTTAGTGAATTTAAGAAAGCTAAGTCCCACCAAACATTTTGTTCCAGGAATACCACTCATATATATATATATATTTCAAATCCTACGTTTCGTCAAGACTTCCAATGGAAGTTAATGATATATATATATATATATAAACACCAAGAAGTGGTTGTCATGTATTTTGTGGGATTAAATTAGATAAGAACAAAATCCTGCAATAAGCTTTGCCAGGTTTGTCAGACACGTTTTGTACAAAGTTTTGATATATTGACTTTCTTAATAATAATAATAATAAAATGTAGTCTAAAAGAATGACTTATACTTAATGTTATAAATACATGATATACGGTATCAGATTTGATATTCGATTAAATTCTAATATAATATTGTACTATTATGGTTTAATATCGGATATCATTTCAGGTAATTTTTTAAAATTTATAAAATAGTCTATGAATTTTTTTTTAAAATATAAAATAATTTATTGTCATGTTGTACAGTTGTATTGTATATTTTTAACCATCTCTCAAAAATCATAATAATTAATAATAATTAAATTTAAAATATATTTTAAAAATATATAAATTTTAAATAAATTGTGATTTAATAATTAAAACTATATATAATAAATATTGATTTATAAATAATAATTTTTAAATTATTTATTTTAAAAAATAAAATAATTTTATTAATTCTTTATTAATAAATATTATA
>JANITW010000002.1:60110768-60127354 GCA_027564335.1 Erythroxylum williamsii
CAATCTTTCCAACGAAATTCGGTTACAAATTACAGCTCATTATCGGGAATCATTTCTGTTACACATTTCCCCTCTAGCGTTGAAAAATAACAGATGCTAATAGTGTGTGTGCACAGACTCTAGAAAGCATAAAAATTAATGGACTCAACATACTAACCCACTAACAAGGCCCAACCAACAAATGTCCCAAACGTTTTATTTAAACCCAACGGCTACTTCACTACCGGTGCTATCAATACCCCCTGGTTGAGCAAATCCTTGTCCTCAAGGATTAAAGGTTGGATATGCTTGCTGCAGCTTGTAAAGAACCTCCCAAGTGTCATCTTCAGGATAAGAATTTGTCCATTCCACAAGAACTTCAGTAACAGCTCGATTTCCTCTTTTCACCATTCTTCTATCAGCAATTCGCAGTGGCTCCTTGGCAATGAGTCCATCAGCAGCAATAACTGGTAATTGAGATTGGGTAGGGATGTTCCCAACATGCTTCTTCAACTGAGACACATGAAAAGTAGGATGGACTTTGGAACCTTCAGGCAATTTCAATGTATAGGCTACTTTTCCCACCTTGGCAATGATTTCAAAAGGACCAAAGAACTTGGGAGCAAGCTTCATTGAAGAACGATGAGCTACAGACTGCTGCCGATAAGGTTGCAGCTTAAGGTACACCCAGTCACCTTGAGCAAACTCTCTCTCAGTACGATGCTTATCGGCTAAATTTTTCATACGGTGCTGAGCACGCAAAAGATAAAATTTAAGTAACTTCAGTGCTTCCTCCCTAGCTGTCAAACTTCTATCAACTGTAGCTACCAAAGAATCACCAGGTAAATAAGGAAGGTGCGTAGGTGGAGGCTGACCATACACAACCTCAAAGGGAGTGGCTTTAATAGATGAATGGAAACTGGTATTATACCAGTATTCAGCCAAAGGTAACCAATTGCTCCAGGCCTTAGGCTGTTCTCCAGTCATGCACCTCAAATAAGTTTCCAAGCTTCTGTTTACCACCTCAGTTTGGCCATCAGATTGAGGATGGTAAGCAGTGGAAAAATTGAGTTTGGTTCCAAACCTCCTAAAGACTTCCTGCCAGAACGTGCTTAAGAAAATTTTATCCCTATCTGAGACAATAGTTTGAGGTAGGCCATGCAATTTAAAAATCTCATCCATGAATAGCTGAGCAACAGTGATTGCAGTAAAAGGATGTGCTAAAGGAAGGAAATGAGCATATTTTGATAACCTATCCACCACTACAAAGATAGTATCAAACCTGCCTGATTTTGGTAACCCCTCTATGAAATCCATGCTGATATCAGTCCACACAGCTTGCGGAATGGGTAATGGTTGCAAGAGACCGGGTGAAGCCAAAGTTTCATACTTGTTCTTTTGGCAAACTTCACACTCTTTGACTCTAGCTTTAACATCCCTTCTCATACCCTTCCAATAGAAACTGGCAGCAATCCTATGTGTAGTAGCATGCACACCAGAATGTCCACCATCAGGTCCACAATGAAAATACTCAATTATATTTCCCCTTAAATCCACATTACTACCAACTACTAGCTTACCCTTTCTCTTCAAAATACCATTCTGCCAAGAGTATTTGGGAAAACTTGAGGGATCTTTGACCAACCCAACCACAATTTTCTGGATCTTATCATCCTTTACCCAAGAATCCTGAATTCTCTTCAATAAATCAGTGTTCATAACTGACATTGGCATCAATTGAGCTCCTTGGTGGACAAAATCCGGGTTTCGAGAAAGCATATCAGCCACAGCGTTGGTATTTCCCTTTCGATAAACCACTGAATAATTGTAGCCCATCATTTTAGTTACCCATTGCTGCTGTGCAGGTGTGATAGCTTGCTGATCCAGTAAGAATTTGAGGCTTTGATGGTCAGTTTTAATCACAAAATGCCTCCCAACCAGATAAGAACTCCATTTTTTAACTGCAAGAAGAACAGCTAACATTTCCTTCTCATAAATTGATAAGACCTGATGTTTGGGGGACAGAGCCTTGCTGTAATAAGCAACAGGTCTTCCACTTTGTGATAGCACAGCTCCCACTCCTAACCCTGAAGCATCAGTCTCCACACAAAATTCTTTGTTGAAGTCAGGTAGAGTCAAAACAGGAGCTTGCACCAATGCAGTTTTCAACTGTTCAAAAGCCTTTGTAGCCCCATCAGACCAATGCCAAGCAGATTTTTTAAGCAGTTCTGTCAATGGTTTGGCAATCTCTCCATAACCCTTGATGAACCTTCTATAGTAGCCTGAGAGCCCAAGAAACCCCCTAAGCTGCTTAACAGTTGTTGGTACAGGCCAGTTCTGTACACATTGAACCTTCTCAGCATCCATAGCCAGCCCTTGCCTTCCAATTTTATGACCAAGATACTCAATCTCAGAGGAAGCAAAAACACACTTACTTTCCTTAAGAAATAACTCATGATGCTGCAGTATCTCAAATACCAATTTCAAATGCACAATATGTTCATCAGCAGATTTGGAATATATCAAAATATCATCAAAAAATACCAGAATAAACCTTCTGAGATAAGGCTTAAAAATAGCATTCATGAGGCTTTGGAAGGTTGAAGGGGCATTGGTTAAACCGAAAGGCATAACCAGAAATTCATAGTGCCCCTCATGTGTCTTGAAAGCAGTTTTATGTATATCTTGTGGACACATTCGGATCTGATGGTAGCCAGACCTAAGATCCAACTTAGTAAAATACTGAACACCAGCCAATTCATCTAATAACTCATCTATAAGAGGAATAGGGAACTTATCCTTTATAGTGAGCTGGTTCAACTCCCTGTAATCCACACAAAGCCTCCAAGACCCATCTTTTTTCTTCACCATGACAATTGGGGAAGCAAAAGAACTGGTACTGTCACGAATAACACCAGCATCCATCATTTCTTTTATCTGTTTCTCAATTTCATCTTTTTGAGCTGCTGGATGTCTATAAGGTCGAATCCTAACCACCATAGATTCATCCTTGAGATGTATCCTGTGATCATGGCTACGTTCAGGGGGCAAACTGGTAGGTACTTCAAATAGATCAGAGAATTCCCGAATCAATTTCTACACATCTGCAACAATTTTCGGGCAAGTGTGGTTCAACTTAATACTCCCTTTTATAGTTAGCTGCTCTTTAGAAGTCAACAAGTATGCACAAGGTTGATCATCACCACCTGTTAACATTGACAGTAGCAATCTGGCTCCTTTTTTCTCTGTCAACAATCTGGCTGAAGACACTTTAGCACCCTTAATTTCTCTCGGCTGAGCTGAATGCTCAAACTTCATAGTGAGGTGTTTGAAGTCCCAAATAATTGGTCCCAGAGTCACCAACCACTGTATCCCCAACACTGCTTCACAACCTGTAAGTGGTAAGGCAACGAAATCAGTTGTAAATTCCAGCCCTTGTACTGACCACTTAACCCTCTTATAACTCCCTTGAGTACTCATATCACCCCCATCAGCAATTGCCACCTTCAAAGCTGGTCCATCAGTCAACTGTAAGCCCACTTTCTTAGCCACCATGACATCCAGAAAGTTGTGAGTACTACCTGTGTCCACTAGCACGTTAACTGGATGTTTCCCTACCCACACCTTCAATCTCATAGTTTGGAATCCAGAGATTCCCAACATAGCTTGCAGGGACATAGTTGGCTGCTCTTCTATCTCATTCCCTGCTGCAAGTGTCTCAGGATTATCTATGCAATCAGAAAACTCCTCAACTTCACCCCCTTCATCACTAGGTTCAGTAAGAAGCTGGTACAGTTGTGATTTCATACACTTATGCCCATAAGTATACTTAGCTCCACACCAATAACACAGGCCCTTCTTCCTCATCTCCTCTCTCTCAGCTAAGGTAGGGAATTTGGTGTTGGTTTTGTTTGGTGTTGGTAGTGATGTTCTACCAGGAGAGTTGAGTTTAGAATTTTGTGCCCAGGCTATATTAGGTGGTACTTTGGGTGTGGGTAATAGGGGTGGTAACTGGGTTGGATTTTTATGATTGTTCATAGCTTGTGGATAGAGGGTTGTGGAATGAGGTGTTGATTTGTAGTTGGTAGTGGGAATGGCTGGCTTCCGAGGAACCGGGCATACCATATTTTCAATCATTTTTGCCAGATGCAGAGCCTCGTTTAAGGATTTTGGTCTAAACAGGCGTAAATTTAGGGAGATTTCAGGCTTCAAGTTGCTTATAAAAACACTCAGTGAGTAAGGCTCAGATAACTGTAACAGATTCAAGCATCCCAAGAACTCATCATAATACTGTTCAACAGAATGAGTTTGTTTAAGACTTACCAAATCGGCCATTGGATCATCATATTCCCCTGGAGCAAAGCGAGATTTCATCTCTTCCAGATAACTATCCCACTGCAAGTTTTCAACTCCCCCACAAATTTGCACATAAAACTGATGCCATTGCAGTGCTCGCCCTTCGAGGTTTAGCATAACAACACGAATCTTGTGTTCCTCAGCGACATTAGCAGCAATAAAGTACTGTTCTAGCTTCATGAACCACCCTTTGAAATCCTCTCCATTGAACTTGGGGCATTCCCACTTGAACGTGCGGTGAATCCCTTGGTCCAAATATGTGAATTTCTGCAGCAGTGAGGTACGGGTCTGCTCGTCATCCGTTTCACCATCTTGGTTTTTCCCTCTACCAGAGTTTTCTCCCTGGCTTCCTTTTCCCATGACCTCAAGGAAGAACGACTTCAAATCGGCAATCTTGGAGTCAATCTTCCGATCAAAAGCCTGCTTAAGCCCCTAAATTTCTCCAGAAAGTTGCACAACATCTTCCTGCAATTTTTCGATTTTATGAGTATTTGTCGCCATTGGTGCCGGAATCGACAGCTCTGATACCAATTGATGCGTTTGTAATCTGAAATGAGGTAGAAACTATGAAGAAATCGGAAACTTTGTGGATGTTGGATGTTAGGGTTTTGGATTTTTAGGGAGAGAGATAAGAAGGAGAAATGACAGAGAAAGAGAGAGAATATTTGGCACAAAATCTGGATCCCATCGTCTGAGAAAATCCATCACCATATAGCAATCTTTCCAACGAAATTCGGTTACAAATTACAGCTCATTATCGGGAATCATTTCTGTTACACATTTCCCCTCTAGTGTTGAAAAACAACAGATGCTAACAGTGTGTGTGCACAGACTCTAGAAAGCATAAAAATTAATGGACTCAACATACTAACCCACTAATAAGGCCCAACCAACAAATGTCCCAAACGTTTTATTTAAACCCAACGGCTACTTCACTACCGGTGCTATCAAGAAGAAAGAGTTGTATGAAGTTAAGGAGAAAGTCAAGTTGGTTTAGACAGGTTTTCTTCTTCCATCAGTTAATAAAATGACTTCTTTTAGGATTCAGGTTGTGTTATTTGTTAACCATATAATCCTATGCTCCCTGTGTGAATGAGTAAGTTGAGGTACGTAATTTATCAGGAAAAAGGAGCTTTTAAAATTGCAACATCAGACACCATTTTGTATAACTGAACAAACTTTGACATTAAAAGGAATTTTAAAGATTAGATGTGTCAGCTCATTCCTCTTAATTAGAAGATAATGATCATTCCAGTTATCAAACCAAAACCAAGATTTCTCCCGATCTCCCAAACTATGCTTGATCCAAAGGTAAATGTGATCCCTCAACTTAAGCAATTGTGCAAAACTCTAGGATTGCTCTCTACTCATCTCTAATTGCCAGATATTTAATTCCTTTAAGTAGAACTCATTAATCCATTTAGCCCAAAGTGTTTCTTTATCCATGATCAATCTCCATACTCTTTTAGAAAATAACACTTTCTTTTTCTTTTTTCTTTGTTTACAAGGGAGACTACAAAACTAATTCAACGCTTTGGGGTACAGTACTCTTTACGCATCTCTGCGGAGAAGCTCCTAAACTTCTAAATGAGGCTCCTGAAGTATTGAAGGCCCAGACGTAAAGTGCCAACAAGACGTGCGAGACTGTCTACGCACTAGTTTCCTTCCCGAAAAATAGCACTTTTTACATAAGAGTTGTGAGAACAATTTCAAGTCCTCCCTCTTTATGGGCACCTCAGTGTACATGTAAGCTTCTCAATATATAGTTAATGAGAGCCAGTTTAGTTGCAAAAGATAATAACGTATTTTTCTAGGAGTTAATTCTTGCTTTAAACGACTTAATAAGTGGGATGCAATCAACATATTTTGGTTTAGATGTGGTAATGACAATGCCTACATATTTGAAGGGAGGTTTTGCATATTCAACCCAGCAATTTTACCAAGCTCATCATGATTCTACATATCTAAGGAAACATACATGTTGCTTTTGCTAAACTTAACTTCTGGGCTAGAACATTTTAAAAAAACCTTCAAACTTCCCATAATTATTTTTGAGTAAGAATCTACCCCACACAACATAATCAAAAGTCTGAAGGGATTTCTAGTTGGATTGCATTGACAAGTCATAAGGATTTCAACCCATAAACAATCAGAGCATACATTATCTCCAAAATTAACAAATGAACTTGAAAATTAACAAGTAAGCCATTATTGATTAAGCATTGCTCTTTCTAATTAAAACAACATAAGAATACATTAAATCATTTTATGAATTTTCATAATAGGTTTCACCCTAACCCATAAAGATTATGTAGTTCTCTGTCAAGTAACTCATTTAACCCTCATTATTGATGTTGTGATCTATTTATACATACAATATCTCAAAGTCAATATAGCAATCTGAATATTGAAAAATTTAACAGTCATTCCTTCAATTCAACATAATATAAAAACAAAAACAATTCTCAAGAAAGGTATAATCTTTTATTAAATTAAGAAATCAATTCAAAACATAAAGTGATAGAGTTCATAATGTTGAGCATGTTTTGTATCTAATCATAAAACTCTTAATACACCTCAAATATATGAGTCATATCTTATAGTATAAAAGGTTATTATTCCTAAAAGAATTATGCAAGAGTTGACAATTTAAACGTAACTTTGTCTAAGGTATTTAGAAATTGATTTTGAATAAAAGAAAATAACAGAAATTAAACAATGAAATAAACGAAACAAATAATTGAGTTATCAATAAATTTGGGGTTTTAATCAAGATTAAATACTTAGGATTTTTTTCTTATTTTGTTTCCTTTAATCTTGTTGTTGAATTACGTGTTTAGTCATAAATTTCCTTAGATATTAATTACTCTCTTTCAAGATCTAATCAATTAACCCTAATTGAATTCAAAATTTTCAGATTTGCATTTTCTCGATTCACAAAACTTTTCCTAACTTATTTAATTAGATCTGAAGTTATCTATTGAATAATTAATTTCTCAATCATAATCTCTCTTCAATTGATTGTGAATTTGATAATTATGGGTCTATTAAAGTAGTAACTCTGGTTATATAATCTAACACTAATTACTTTTAACTCATTCTCTAGATTTATTTTCAAGTTTATAATCCAACACTAATTACTTTTAACTCATTCTCTAGATTTATTTTCAAGTTTATGTATGAACAATTATCACAAACATCCAATATGTATTGAAATCAATAATAATTAAGAGTAACAAAATAATTCCAAAATAAATCCTAATATGAAATTTATAACTTCATAAACATATTTAACATCAAAGAATTTAGATTACACATCAAGGATAACGAAAGAAGTAAAGGAAAGGAATAAAAACTCTATTAAGGTCTTGATCTGGAAAGCTGGAATTTTTGGATGCTCTTCTTGATCTCCCACTTTTGTTTCACTTTTAGTTATGGCCGTTGTTATTTTTTTTTATTGTATTTCACATTCTTAAATAGTGATTTAGGGTCTTAGGGTTGTGTTTAGGATTTTCCTACTTTGTTCGATTCCAAAAATACCCTTTAACTTTAAAATAGATGAAAAAATTTGAGCCCGAGCCCGAAAGCCTTCTGTCACAATTGTGGCATAGGAGTCACGATCGTGCTCTTAGTGTTTTCCCCTCTATCACAGGGTTGTATGGCCTCTATCACGATTGTGCTGAGAGGAGGAAACATAGGTCCATTACAACATCATCAAATAGACGATTGACAATAGAACAATACCATCAGCTTGAGCATACAGTGCAGATATTGACAAGTAAGTTGCAACAAACGATGGAGTACATGCCTAAATTGTAAATGACTTGGAGTAGTTGAAGGGGAGGGTTAGAGACTCAGACCATTCGTGGTCACAGGACAATATGGTTGTTATAGTGATTTGGTTTGAATTAGCAAAGACTTATTATGTACAATTAAATGTTTTTATTATCAATATTATTAAATTTTAACTTTATATGATCAATCAACTTTCTGTTTAAATAAAAATAAATATGTTAGCAAATAAAAAATTATGTACAGATAATTTATAACTGTTGAAATTATGCATTAGTCATAAGATTATGAGATAAAATTTAATGTTGAGATTTTTAAAAAGAAAATTTAATACCTTTATGGTAGACTTACTGATGGTTTATCATAAATCGTTGCAAAAATGCAACGTATTTATGGTACTTACCGATGGAATTAAAGTTTCCGTTGGTATAATTTACCGACAGTTAATAATAAATTATCGGAGAAATGCAAAATATTCATGTTAGACTCACCGAAGGATTTTAAAAAATCCGTCAATATTGTGCATTATATTGACCAACGGTTTATGAAATGCAAAATATTCATGTTAGACTCACCGAAGGATTTTTAAAAATCCGTCAGTATTGTGCATCATATTTACCAACGGTTTATCATAAACCGTTGGAAAAAATTTAACATTTTTAATGTAGAGTCACCAACAAATTTATATAACCGTCTGTATATTTACCGACGATTAGTACTTTGGAAATTTGTATTCCGTCTATATGTGTACCAACAGATAAGAATTTCTATCGGCAAATTTACCGATGACTTCTTTTAAGACACTTTTATCGGTCGGTGAATTCCGTCGCGAATTTTAATTACCGACAGAATATTAAAGTTTTCCATTGATAATTTTCACCGCAAAAAACTTTTATGTTGTAGTGACAAAAAACAAAAGTTTTATGGAGGAAGCAGAGATTATGTCAGTTATATAGAAGCCATTGTTCGAGACTGCCTTGAAGAAGGGCGACCGACGAAGAGAAAGAATTGTTGAGCATGTTGGACAAACGTGAAAAGTTGGAGGCTAAAAAGACTCAAATCATCTGTATGTAACTGAAGAAACCACTAATATGAACTTCAAAAAGGAAACATGAAGAAATCAAATAAGAGCGGCAGTAGTTCATATGTGTTGACGACAAAGTGGAAGAGTCTTGTGAATAACAGCTCAAAGTTGAAATTGGGCAAAACCGTTCAGTTTTAGTCTGAAGGCCGCTCTGTATTCCGCTGGTGTTTCTGGAGTTGAATATCACGAATTCTGTAGCTTCACGTGGCATCGCTATCAATCAACATAACCATACTGCATTGTCAATCTTTGACTGTAATGGAGCCTGCCGACGTTTCATAGTCAATAGAACCATAAACATCCAAAATCTTTTAGTTCCTATTTTCTTTTAGTGCTTGCATCTACAGAAGCAGACCTCTTTGGTCATCGTAATCAATAGAACACGTACATAGCATAGACTGGATAATTGTTAAAACAGGAAAATTTAGTGCTTTGCTGCTTTTGGATGCGTGGACAGAAAGCAGACAAGTCTTTCTGAACCCAAGATTCGCTTAGTAAATGGTCAAATAGTTTATGCATTTAAAAAAATCAAATAATATCATTAGCTAAAATATCTACGGCAAGACATCTAGTAATTACATGAAAAACACATCCATGTTGCTTTACATTACAAAACCAATGCCTCTTCCGTCTTCTTAACGGATTGAATCTGGAGAAGAGGATCCTTTTCTCTGCTACATCTGAAGAAGGTCCTGGACTGTTTCAGACATGGATGGCCTAAATTCTGGATCCCACTGTGTAGAGGAAAATAAACAAATGGAACCCAGATGAAAATTTCAGAAAGAGAATGTTTTTCCAAGTTAAGGTTTTAGCTGAAGTCTAGACATTTTACGTAGCTCGGATTGTTCAGCTTGTTGATAATTCACATTCTTGGTTTTCTTTTTATGCAGTGGAGGCATGGATACCAAAGTCATTGATTAACTTGCACCACTAAAATGCTACAACTCAATAAACTCATTGATTAACTTGCACCACTAAAATGCTACAACTCAATAAACTAAATCCCCTGAAGTATCCAGAAAGAGTTCATGTTCTCATACTCACCTGGAGACATCTAGCAATTATATCTGCCAAACGAGACAAGGACTTGACAGGAAATTCCCCGCCTAGAGAAGGATCAACCATTCTACATAATGCATCTATATCATGAAGCTGAGGAATTGCCCATCTAACCAAATGCTGCTCTCCTCGAGGCTGAGACCTAGATAGATTTTCCAGTAAGAGCACAGATAAGTTAACTTCATTGATTTAAGACTCTGAAACTAAAGCTCAGACTATCCTTTTTAGAGTATCATTAACCTGTCATAGGTCTTCCTTCCAGTGAGGAGCTCTAACATCACAACTCCAAAGCTATAGACATCACTCTTGCATGTATAACTTCCTGATTCACACTCTGGAGCACTATAACCATAAGAACTGAGGAGGTGCCCACATAACTGAAAAATTAATCACCAGGTCCACTAATAAATACATAGGAGTAGCAATCATTCCAAGAGGAAACAATATAAAAGAGATAACAGGGTGGACAAAAAGCTAAATGCAAAAGCTTTTCTTTTCAGAAAGGCTTCCAAAGTCCGATAAGCTTTCTAATTTCAATTAGACACAAGAAGCAAACATTCAACCAAAATACCACCTCAGCTGCAGAACTAGAAGGCCTTGAAGGAGGAAAACAACAGTCTGAGACTCGTGCTACAAGCTTGTCATCAAGGAGGATGTTTGTAGATCTAAAATTCTGGTGTATAATGGGTGGCTTACTCACCTCATGCAGATACCTATCGATAAGAAAAGGAAACTATTACGCCCATTTTAGTGACAAAAGATATAATGCGAAGTAAACTCATTTCGTAGACTAGCAGGCTATAATGGAGGAGAATGTCAGACTTCTAAGAATAAAAGTAAGGCAGCCAATAAGTGACAGCAGATAGATGAGCAAATATTTTAGCCGGGCATCAAAGTACGTCCGACATTTGAGATTCTTAGATTTCATAAATTAGCTGCTTGACTTACTGTAAGGCTCTAGCAGCTCCTATTGCCAGCTGTATGCGTGTGTTCCATGAAAGGTTCTTATGGATCTCACCATCTGCATGCAAAGCATCATAAAGAGTCCCACTCTTGCAATAGTCATATACAAGTAGCCGCTGGCCATGCTCAGAACAGTAACCAACAAGATCCACAATGTTGGTATGTTGGATTTTTGAGATTTTAGAAACCAGTTGAAGGAATTGCTCGTCTGTCAATTCCCAAGCCCTACTACTTACTTTCTTTACTGCAAGTAACTAAAAGTCACAAAACAAAGAGAAGCCAGTCAACATATGTCTGGATTTGAGAGAAAAGAAATCATGTGCAAAGCAAGATAACATTGGCGATGCCCATTTTGTATGACTAGAAATGATGTATAAGCACTGAAGTTTACGATGCTTATCTCAATACAAGCCAGATTTTCATTTGTATGAAACGAAGGCTTTGTCACTTGATTGACCAGACTGCCTCTTCTAGTGCAATATCATGATACAGGTATTGCTTTGCACCAATGTATTCAAAAGGAATCCAATAAACAGTTAAGACTGAAATACCCTTATTGCTGAAAATAGGATAGAGACTCAAGGTTGAGATCATAAATTCATCTTCACATCACATGATAGCTTGAGATTCTATTTACATTAACACACAAAATAACCTCAATAACTTCAACCATACTAGAAAGAAGAATTTACCTTTCCACTTGGAAGCACAGCCTCGTAAACAGACCCGAAGTTACCTTCTCCAACAAAATGATCTCCTGAAAAACTATCAGTCCACTGCTGAACTGTCGCAACAGTAAACGACTTCAAACTTATAGCATCTGTTCCACCTTCTCCTGGCACACTTGAGTTTAAAATGGCCTTGTCAACAGGAAGGTTTTGGAGATGTGTTGGTTCATTGTACCTTGACGAAGCACCCACTCCCTTCACAGATATCTCACTGTCAACCCGATCTGTTCCCAATCCCCTCTTATCTTCACAAATACCAGTTAGCTGCTTTGGAACTGCTAAAAAAGGTCATTTTTCAAGCCAAATGAAATTAAAAGAAGAAAAAGAAAAGGAAATTTATGTTTTACATTAAAAAAAATAGCAAGGAATAGTTACCTTTCTCTTCTTGATTGTTCTTCTGTATGGCATAACTATCATTGAACTTCTTTTCATGACCCTTATATACCCCTGAATCATACCTCTTAGCATGTCCCATGAGCTTTTTCTTTTTACACACTAACAATGATAAAATACAAATACCTAATGCGACAATAACTGCTCCGCCACCAAGAATACTCCAAAAGAACCTTTTACTTGTTAAAGTTCCTGAACTTGTAGAATGGAAAGTAGATGGTCCAAATCCAATTACAGAAGAATGCACAGGTGATGGAGCTAGAATCGGAGGAGATGAAAGGGGAGGAGATGAAGGGGGAGGAGAATAAATGATGGTTGTGTTAAATGGATTTCCATCTTTTCTGCAAAAAAAAAAAAAAAAAAGGCCAGTCATTGCCAAGGGAAGTACAAACGAGAAGTACCAAATAGAAAACCTAAAATCTCACAGTCAAATGATTCATACAAATGAAAATCTCTTAGTAGAACCACTATTGAAGTCCATCCATTGTTCAAACCATGTTATGTGAATAGGTTATGTCCTCTTGTTCTCTAGAAAAACAACTTAATATCACTCATTTTGTCTCCCAGTAATCAAAGGAATACATCACTAATTCTGCAATTCACATCAAAATCATAAAAGCCAAACAAAAAGTGGTATTTTTAGCTCACCTGAAATTTGGAATAGTCAGCAGCTTGGTAGGGATGGGCCCAGAAAACAGATTGCTCTCTACATTCCTATGAACAGAGAAAATGGATAATCATGAAAATAGTAACCAAAGTACATGAATAATGTTAATAAGAAAAACTGCAAAGTAAATAAGGGTTATAAGGTAAGTACAGATTCTGAAGGGGCAGATCTTCCAAAACATCAATGGTTCCTGTAAGCTTATTGTTCTGCAACTGCCTGCAGTGCAAAATTTACATATAAATTAGAGGATTATCACAACCGTGATAAAATGGTAGCAAGAACGTAGCCGAGATGCTCACAGTGAGATAAGAGATGACAAGTTTCTCATTGAAGGGGGCAGCTGACTGCTCAAATTGTTTCCAGATAGATCCCTTCCATAGTATGGAGTTATTAGATATTCAGATTCTAATAAAACCTATATACATATATATATATATATATATAATGTAATGAACTTGAGGTGCGTACAAGCTTTGTAAACTCTTCAGTTGTTGGAATGAATCTGGTATGCCTCCACTCAGAAGATTATTGTTCACTGCCCTGGGGCAAATAACAAGCCATATTTAAATAAAGAAAGAAGAAAAGAACATGAGATAAAAAGGTAAAAATTACAACTTAACCTAACTGAACTGAAACCATCATTTTTTTAAACTTACAAGTAAGACAACTGACTTAATGATGATAGTAAGGCATCCGGGATGCTTCCATTGAACTGATTAAAAGCTAGAGATCTGAAAACAGGGAGGACAGAAGACACATATCCTACTTCAGTAAAAAGCATTTATGAACATAAAATTAACATAAATGACAAGAGTAATTAGTTTTAATAAGATAAATTATTTATGCAACCAGTTGAAGTACACATACAGAGTTGTCAAAGTTGGTGGCAAGTAGGATGGAATACCCCCACTAATATGATTGTTGCTCAGATCTCTGCATTGAAAAATAGCAAAATATTGATAACAAGCCGAATGGATGAAAATGTATAAGCATCCATCCGTGACCACAAAGACTGTGCAAATATACTTGCTAGTATTGGAAACTCTTCAAGTGACACAAAAGCTCAATCTTCAAATTCGTGATGAATGATTTTGATCATTGACCAAGACATCCTTTCCAAGTATGAGATAAAATCGTTAATAGCACATCTATGAAAACATTGGTGGCCAAAGGGAAACACTTGTCAGTAACAGAGAAATTGATTATGCAAAGGCCGCTCAGTAGATAGGAATCATATATTAAATGTCTGTTATACCTAATAATTCTCAAATCTGGAACATTTTTTTAACCTACAAACAGATGCAAATACCCTAACCAAACTAAATACTATAAATTCACTGCCAGGAGCTCATTGATCGGTGAAATAATTTCTCACTGACATCTTGAAGACAGAATTGAAGAGCGGCAAGGCAGCTGCCACAGTTCCTCCCAAATTCAAGCCATTTAAGTTTCTGCATAGGTGGGAACTTTAGTAAGAGAAGTTTATGAATGAAACCAAACAAATCAAAGTAAAGAAAGAAGGCACACATACAACTCTGTTATGTTTGAGAAGACGCAATTGACGCCCTGCCATTGTTCGCCACAAGGGTCTCCCCCAGCAGCCACCCACCTACTTAAGGGCGGGAATTTCAGGTACATGTACAAGGTATTCATTGCCGCAACTGACGAGATCAAAATAGCAAATTAATATCATATATATGAAACTCAAATTATCACTTTCACAGTAGCCAATGGCTATCAAAAAGCAATCTTAAAACATCCCAAGTAAAAGACAAAACAAAATTCAAATCACAGTCAGCACAAACGCAGTCACACACCAGAAAAACATGCCAAAAGGAGAAACTCACAAGCTCCTGTCAAATACGAAAAGAAACTTTACCATCAAGAGGGTCAGTAATAGCATGTGAAAGCGAAGCCCTGAAGGCCACAACCACCACCAGGATCAACCTAGAGCATGCCATCCACTTAACACGTTCCATTGTTACCGTTATAACCTTCCAAAGATCCAAAATTTCAATGTTTTTCCTCTCCTTCTCCTGAATACACTCTCACGTAATATACGAAGACAGCCAAAGCCAACAGCTTTGGTGTACATACACTAGCAGAGATATGCAACAAAGCAGAGAAAAGCTAATGCAGACAGCTTTCCCAGGATGACAGAGAAATATGGGAAGTAAAAAAGAACTACTAATACATAGAGAGACAGAACAGGGCAAGCGTGGCTTTCAAGTGTCTGTCTGTGTCAAGAAAGAAAATGAGTAACTCAGAGAAAAGGAAACAAAGCTAACGGGTATTTTGGAAAAGTGACTCTGGTCTGTTGACTCTTGTTCTCGTGTGCCTTGAAAGAGCACACCTTTTGAAGATTACTGTGCGGACAAGCGTCTCTGTATCGTGAGAACTACATCGTAAAATGGGGTTTGTACAGGCCTATCAAACGGTCGGACGTCCATGGCCAAATGTGGATAGGATGCACTTGGAAGAAGCAAGAAAACTTGGATAGGGTGGGTTACAGTTCATGGTACGTTGGTCTTTTGTTTTGTGGCTTGTTCCAATTTCAAATGATTAAATAATATGAGAAATGAATGTACTGTTACATGCTTGCTTTTGGCAATTATATGATTATATTCTCTCTTTTGTGGTCACCTTGCAAATTTAAAGCAATTCACACACTTCATTTGGTCCCCAACTCATGAATTACATTATTTTATTTTTTATTTATTTTTAAAATAAAATTATTTTGTATTACGAAATTAGATACTGTAAATTAATAACAATCTCTTTATTATATGGGAATAAGAATGCGTATTATCGGATATTTTTAAATAACAAGATTACATTATTTATGTTTGACAAAATATTGATATAAAATTCATGTTTTATCTAATATTTGATATTAGAGCAGTCTTGTATTTGTATTAAATAAAAAGTTTTAATTTTTTCAAAAGGAAATTAGATAAATTCATATATTTTTACTTGAATAAATAATGTATTTATTGCTTGGATTGATTTCTATTTACAAATTTACAAGAAAATGGGCAAAATGGAATTTTTCGATAAAAGATCATCAATAATAGTTGCCAAAAGTTGTCTCTCCTGTCCCTAGTTGGAGGCATACATCTCCAACACGAAGAAGCAATTGGACACGTGTTCCAACTGTATGATCTATATCCCTTGCTGGTAGACAGAGCATGAAAAAGTACGTGACACCAGCCAACACGCGTTATATAAATGCTATAACAGAAGCGGTGTATGGTCGAGGGTTTATTAATAAAATAAAATAGAATATAACACAATTTTGAGGATTTTACAATGAAGTAGAAATGTACAATGGAATATGACAGAAGAAAAAGATTTTATGTTAGGCTCTATTTTATTTTAAATATAGAAAATAAAAACTTTTAAATTGAAAGTTTACAATGAAACGTAAATTAATAAGTATATACTATCTAATAATCTTCAATAATTTTTCTTAATACGAACTGTGACTAATTTATAATATTAATATATTAAATAGAATATAATAATATTTAATATAATAAATTTTATTAAATAATTAAAATAATAT
>JANITW010000002.1:60153531-60163891 GCA_027564335.1 Erythroxylum williamsii
TGGATCTTTCTTGGCCTGTGAGATACATGATGGTTCAAGATTAATTAGTAATGGATGTTTGCTTACCTAATATAGCTTTTTCGATTTATGGATGTTGTTCTCGACTTATTTGCATCGGGTATATATTTGTGGTGGCTGGTACAGCATAATAAGTAGGTGCTTATTGATCTAGTGACTGTTTCGAAGTAGTTGGTTTAGTCAAGGAGGCAGTAGGCAAGGAAAGCACTAATACAACGGTATGAGGCATGTGATGAGTGGTGTTACAATCCCTTTTTGCAGTTACAAGGGATGTATGGTCAGTTCCAATTTAGTTTGGAGCTGTTGCTTCAAGAGTTGGAGTGTTTGAACAAGACTAGACAAGTTGTGACAGACTTGGAGATGAAGATAAGGATGACTTTGGAGATGTGAACTAGGGGATGACACGAATAGACTCAAATCAAGCAACAAAATCATACAGTAAGGTGTGATGTCAGGCGATGTAGTGGTTAATGTGGGCAGGAGGGTTGAGCTGCAAAGAGAGTTGTATGGAAATGAGTTATTTTAAAAGATAACATGCCTAGATACGTATGTCTTGTTGGTGTTAGGGTCATGGAAAAGGTAGGCATATTGTGAATTTTAATAACTGACAACTATGCAAGGTGTAGAGCGGGGCTCTAATTTATTCCGTGGCTAAGGGAAACATAAGCTCCTAAAGGAGTGCAGGTGATGGTAATTTGAAGGAGATTTATGTAAAACCTCGTAAGGGGATTGCATTTTGAGAATCGATGTGGGTAATCTATTGATGAGATGTGCCACAATTTGAAAGGCATGAGTCCAAAAGGTGGACGGTAGTTTGGATTGACGTAGAAGGGCATGATCGGTTTCTACAATATGTCGATGACTTCGCTCAGCCGTACCATTCAACTCAGGTGTGTGTGGGGAGGGGTAGTATAATGTAGTACAATTCATCAACACATTTACCTTGCATCAGTACCTCCTTGGTTGTTAAATCCTTTACCTCAAAATGGGTGGAGAAAAATTCAACTAAAACATGATTAGCATTGCATAGTTTAGAGATTAAAAGTAAATTATGTTTGAGTGTTAGAGCACGTAAAATGTCGGTTAAGGATAGAGGTTTAGTGTGAGTAGTAAATGTTATTTTACCAATGTTGGTAATCGATAAACCTATATCAATTCCTACTACCAATGGGTTCGAGCTATCATAAGGTGTTGTAAGCGAAAGATTGTGAAGATCATTGGTGATGTGATTAGATGCTCCCGAATCAACTATCCATGTATCTGAAGAAGTCTCTAGTGTCTTTTGTGTGTAATTTGCTGAAGGGTTCTTGTTTCGAGACCATGAATTTTATAATAGCGACGTGTTGTATGTCTCAGCTTTTCACAGTATTGGCAAATAACCAAATAATAGGAGTCGTTGCCGCCTTGGGTCTGTACCTGTGACTCTGAACCACCTAGACTTGGAGACACGCCCGAAGGTCTAGTTCATCCCCGCTACTGTGTTGTTGGGCTTGGCAGCAGCCCTGATTGCAAGTTGCAATGCTGTTGTTGGTTCCAGTGATTCCTGTGCCCAAGTAATGTTGTTGCAGTTGGGGAATTAGACCTGACCGTCCGTTTCAGGTAAGCCTCATGACCAAGGAGCTTCTCATTAAGCTCTTCAAATAAGATCAGAGATTCTCGAGCCCCAATTGCTGCTGTTATCTCCTTAAATTCAGATCTAATTTTATTTAGAACATGAATAATCATATCTGTGTTGTCAAGTGGGCTGCCAATAATTGCCAATTCATCAGCTATACTTTTAATTTGCTTTAGGAAAACAATCACTGTTTGCTCTCCTTTCTCAATGCAGGTGAGTCTTTCTTTCAGCAAAAAAATCTGTGAGCAATAGCTAGTCGCATATGTTTTGCCAAGGATTTCCCAAGCCTGTTTTGAAGAGGTAACCGAGCCAAGCAAGGTCACTATGTATTCTGCAAGAAAGGAGAAAATCGCAGCGATTATGAGTTGATCCTGTCTAATCCAGTGTGTACATCCAGGATCAGTAACTGGAGACACGGGAAGGAACTATCCGTGTAGCCTTATAGTCCATAGCCAATTAGGAGCGCAATCATCTGCACTCTCCAAGTCAGAAAATTTGCTCCATTGAGTTTAATTAAAGCCGTATTCAAAACAATCAATGAAGAGTTGTTTAACGGGATCATGTTTGTAGGACTTATAATGCCGAGGGTATTGTCTTGAGTAATCATGTCGTGTATTAGGATGAACACAAGAGATCATAGATAAGGCGAGGGTGAGCACACGACTGAGAAAAGAGAAAAAAAAAAAAAGTAGGACCTACCGTTAAGCGTTGTTAAGCTCTAATACCATATACAAAACAATAAGAGAAAAGGAAGTTATGTGAATTTGTTGTCTCTTACATTCTGTCAAATGAGTTTAAATATAGAGAAACTAATAACTAATTTACACAAAGCTAGGATCTAAAGATACATTACAACAATAAGTTGTTATAGTCAAAAAGGACTTAGTCTATTATTATCCCTTAATAAATCTTTCAGAAGAGAGGATTACTAGGAAGAGATAGTAGATGATAACATTTTCTTAGAAAGGATATAAGCGAGTTCATAATAGCTTAGGTCATTAATAAGCACATCATAGGCGTTGTTAGGGTTTGCAGGATTGATTCCCTTAAAAGATTGTAAGATCTATAATTTGTTTTATTGAAAGTATTTATGATGATTATGTTGATACTAAGTAACGAATATAAATTAAAAATGTTATAAGACGTTTGGACCATAAAACCTGTAAGTTGGCGGACTTGTTTGCAGGCCCAAGATGAGGGAGATGAGAAGTAAAATTGGAGCCCTTATCATTAAATTGCCTCCAGATGTTATTAAAACTACTCCCCACACTCAACACTAATTACATTCCTCAAATTTGATGGGCAAAACAATCCATCTTCCAAGGACCAAATCCTATCTAGAAAAATGTAAATCTTGGGTAGAAGCCACCCATCAAAAGAACTAATGGCGTATGTACACAGCCAAAAGGAGCTTTAAGCAAGACGTGCTCTTCCATCACATTCCTCAAGCTCCTGCTTGACCTTTGTTTAGTCAAATGTTTTATTTTTACATGTTTTGCATTCAGTCGGGGCTAGAGCTTGGGACTGTTTCAGAGTTCAAGGTGGAACCTCGCCAGAAGCACTTCCCGGTGGTAGAGGAACGGGGGCTGGGTGTGCTATGAAGGTTGGAATGTTATCTCCAGGCATCAAAACTGAAACTCCATTTGCATATACAGTCATCTGGACGTTTCAATGAAGAGAAAACCAAATCTATAAGTTAAGACTTCACAAATTAAGTGGATAAAGCAGCATGTGACAGGTTGAATTTGCCATAATATAAAGTGCCAGTATAATAACTATAAGAGATGAATTGGGAAGTCTGCTATTCAGTTTATCTCATCAAGAACATGCCAACTAATATAAAATATATGGAACATGGTAGTGAAGTTCATTCAAAATGAGGAATCCAATCTCATTCTTGGTCATAAAGCTGTGTTATGAAAAAATGAAATATCATTCTATCCAATGAGGACCTCAATATCATTTTTTTTCTGGAATAAGAACAGGATGGTTTGCATTTTTTATATTGCATGAAATGGAAGATATCACTAATTGGTGTTTCACAATTTCATTCACATTCATCATCTTTTCTTTAGACTAAATCATGCATAAATGTGTGACTTATGATCAGTTCATCAGCACAGTTTACTTGGACTGTTGTAGACTTGCAGTCACCAGATTAAGAAGCAAATACATTAACAAACGATATTCGATGCTCCCATAATTCAAGCACATGGAAGTGCTTGTGAGAAACTTTATTTCTTTCAGTATACCACATTACTTCTACTAATAGCTTAACCCGACAACTGACATGTGTAGTTGACTTTGTGCTTTTCATTACGGTGACCAAGAATGCCTCCAAACTTTGGCATTAAATATAGAAACACTGGCAACGTCCTACCAACAAAACAGCTAGGCTTGCGAATCAGGTCTAGAAACTACATTTATAAATATGGTAACAGGTAAGCTGTTTCTTAGGTACCAAGGAAATGCAAAATACCCCAAAAATACATCGTTCCCTGATTTGCAAATCTGGAAACACTTCAAAAACATCCTATATACATCAGGCATTCCTCCGGAAAAGCTTGAAATGGTTCATAACTTCGGGGATGGCTCCTATGGGCATTCTTTAGAAGAAGAATGACTCAAAATTTCCATGAATCTATACTATTTTCTCAGTATCGAGTCATGTGCAGCTTTACAATTAAAAGCACTTGATCACTTAATAAAGTTAAGACAACTTCACTGTTGTGCTATCCCACATCCGAGTTAGTCATCAAAAGTGAACAATAAGGTAGGATCAGAAGGTGGGCCATTTGTGTTTCAGGAACAATATGGCACATGGTAGACCATAGACGTGATGCATCACAAAGGACCCATCATAGGAATAGGATACTCCAAAAAACATGTACTAACCTATTCTCCCTGGTTTATCTACCAACATTTTGGTATACAAACCCATTATTCTAAGTACATTAAAGGCACAATTGAAATTTGAATGAGATAAGAAGATGCTAAACCATGCTTGTTTGCAAAGAGACATATGTCCGACCATGGCGTGCCACACTGGCCATGCAAAAGCTAGTTCCACTTGAGCCTGATGGCCAACGTGTACTGATGTACAATGCTGGGACTAAGCATCTAATCCAGTGACTATTAGGCTTGGAACCATCCATTCGATTACTAGACAACTTCTTGGAATGGGCCATTGACCCAAAGCTTTAATTAGGAGACAGGACAGTTCCTAAATGATGAATTTTTGACTGGATAAGAGAAATAGCTTTATTGACCTGTGTTTCATGTCGCAACTTGAGGGTTACAAAAGCATCATTCATAGATCATGGAGACAGTATTAAAGGAAGTTTAAGGCTTTAGGATATGAAGTCCTTTTAACATTGATGAAGAAGGCAAGACTCAGCATTCAATGAAAGTTGTAGGCTTTCCAGGCCAAAGTCGAAGATAAAGGAAGAAGAAAAGGGAAAAGAAGAAGAGTGGATCGAAATTGAAGATTAGATACAGATAAAACACCTGATTACATGCCGATAAAGATATTATGAGAAATATCAGCTTTTTTGTGGAAATTACAAAATCTCAGAAGACATGAAAACTGAAGTAAAACTAGAAGGAAAAAGAGTACAAAGCAGAACTGAAATCAGTGAAGGTTTATATTGTTTAATTATTGAAGCGCAGCAAAATCATGCGAATCCATTGACACAAACATACCAAACACTGACAAGATAATTATAAATTAATCAGAACCAGAAGAGCAATTACAGTTCCTGTCAGGCAAACACTCATAAATTTTGCTGAAATCAAAATAACCACCAAACTGAATAGAAAGCAGACTCAAGAGAAACAAAAACACGAGAATTCTAAACCGCATTTAACGCAACAAAAGTCTAAAAACCTTTTGATCATTCAAAAGCAGACATCACATGACCAAGCTAAAAAGGAAAATTTGAGCAAAGACTCAGTAATTGAAGGTGTATGCGGAAATGGGAAAAGATATAAGCTCACTCACGTTTGGGGATGGATGACCCAGCTTGGCACTGAAACCCATCTGTGACTCGAGGTCGCCATGGTTCCTACCAGAGGTGGGTCTGAAGAATCTTTCAAAGATAGCCATAACGAGGAACATGGAGATGAGAATGGCGGTAGCTACAAATCCAAAAGACACAGCATTTACAGAGTTGTCGAAGTGTCCAAGTTGTTCTTCTCTTTGCACATTTAACAGTATCGGAGCTCCTACTGGTGGCCAAGCGATAATGCCACCATCCTGTGAAACCATGTTTGAACGCTACAAATCACTATCTCGTCAACTTCGCTTTCACTATCATTACTTTGTTCTTGAGAGAGAAAGTGAAGGATGAAGAGCTTTGGTGTGTTATCTAAGGTAAGGCGCTGTTCAAGGCTTTTTTTTTAATAATTTATTTAAACTCCGGAATCAAGGCTTAGAATGACTGGTACATAGAAAAAACACTTAAGACTTTTGTTTTCTTTTTTTCAAGGCATGGAAAAGGAAAGACGCAAAGGGAGAGGGAGCATGTGGGCTATCTTTAGTTTAAGAAAAGGTAAGCATAGAAGAGAGCAAGAGCAGTGTGGAGCGAGAAAGGAAGAGTCTTGGAATTTGGATCTTTTCTTTCTTTGTTTTTTCGT
This sequence comes from Erythroxylum williamsii, assembly GCA_027564335.1. Classification (NCBI taxonomy): domain Eukaryota; kingdom Viridiplantae; phylum Streptophyta; class Magnoliopsida; order Malpighiales; family Erythroxylaceae; genus Erythroxylum; species Erythroxylum williamsii. Next base: position 60,159,800 of record JANITW010000002.1, read on the forward strand.
GGACGGAAACGGAGCCGAGAGGAAAATGGTGGCGGTGGCTTTGGCAAGCTAAAATGTGACCTTCTCAGCTTATTTTAACCACGCCAGGCTTGGAATGTACTGCGTCTCAGAACCTTGTCTGCTTGTGCTTATTGTGTTGTGTGGCAGCCAGGCCTTCAAGTCACTGGCAGTACACAAACAAACCTGATCAATGAACATGTTCGTGGGCTCTCGCCCCTTTAGCTTTACAGTCATTTGATGTGATCTGAGGCAGCTTTAGCCTCTAGTTTCGTCAGATATATGAACATCAGAGCCTCTTTTTTCACTTGATTAGGCTGAGCCTCTTACAAGGATGGGAAGATGAAGCCAAACTTTTTTTGTATGAATTATAAAGGGCAGTTAGCACGGTCATTTCATGTGCCAAAGGTACCATAAACCTGAGCATATAATTAACAAATGTTCACTTTCATGCTATTTAATGTTTCATGTCTTATGAGAGAGCTTAATCCTAAAAGTTAAGCTTAGAAGGTGGGAGAATCTATAAACTTATAAATTTCATATAAGCCCTTCTTATTACCAAATGTGGACTTAAATCGTAACATTTTATCACGCTTCGCAGCTCAGACACTCGTAAATTAGCTACGTCTAGGCTTGTTTTAGCCTTAGGCAAATATTGTAATTTCAGTATCACCACCCATAATCTTAAGATTTAGAGAAGTGATATTAACTCTGATACTAATTATTACAGGTTTTATGAGAGATCTCAACCTCAAAAACTAACTTAAAGGTGAGAACTAATAAACCAAGGGCGGATGAAGAATGATGATAGGATTTGGAGGACCAAGCAAATCTGTACTGACGAGGAATCTGTTAGGTGTGTGGAGAACCGGGACAGAGCAAATCTGCTCTTCCCACGGCGATCTTTCTTGTTTCAAAATGATCTCGTCCATTCATTGAAGGTCTGTACAGGCGGGTGGGCAGTGTTGGGCTATGTCAGGGGTGCAGCACAGAGCAAGGACCAGGGTGTGGTCTACTCAGTACTCAACACTGAGCAACTTCAGATTTTAATTTCAGAGGGCGGTCCACAATTGACAATACTATCATCGTAAATATAATATATAAATCCCTCCCACTGTTGAGTGTTGACTGTCCCACTCATATTCATTTCATTGCTTTTTCTTTTCCCGAAATAAATTAGCAGCGCAAAGAGAGGGGCCTCTGTGTCTGTGGTCCTCCTCAGACTTCATCCCTCCTTATAATGCACGGTTGCCCATCTCGTGGCACATACGTAACTGACGTTTTAAGTTGATGGGTATGGTAAGAAGTTAACGGATAAAGAATGAAAATGAATGATTGGTTGCTAATTATAATTATAAAGGAATAATTTGATATATTTTACTAAACTACAGATCTTCTTTGACATTTTAGCAAAAATGCAAGAACGTCCTACTTTCCATGGTCCCACCCAAAATTTAACTTCTACGTGTCAATTCACATCACTTCGGCCACGTGGCACAAATAAACACATGAAAAATTAATAAATAAAGAAGAAAGAAAGGAATCAAAACTGACATATCAGTCTCCATGTCGGGCATTTTAGGCCATACGCAAAGCAACAAAAGTGAAAATTGAAGTTATCGGGATCATACCCTTCATCGACGGACGACATCAGTTCTCGAATCCCATCAAGTCATAGCCCGGTCATACTTTTCTTAGTTAAAAAAAAAAAAAAGTCAAACGTCTCAAAACGTGAACCCCTCAGGATCAGGAATCTGTAGCAAGCCACGCGTGGCACGGGACTGCAAGTGGCACGTGCGTAACCACCATAATAATGAGTTCAGAGCTGTGTTGAGTTCGAGTGGGTCACAACAGAGTTATAAGGAAAGGACTCATGGGGTGGTCCGGCGGGTGCTCCAGGGACTGACTCGGAGCTCATGGGCTAACCCGAAAGGACCTTTGCTTTTTAAAGAAAAAAAATAAATAAAGCTTAATATTAATCCCATCAGATGTAGGAAAAGCAGCATGTTTCCAAACTCCGACGAGGCGACGACCATCTGGGTAATTCCTTAGACGGTGGTGGCTTGCCAGATGAGAGCATTCGACCCATCGAGAACCAGTCTGTCCATTGACAACATACAAGTCATAGGTACATTCTACTTCAGCACTTCTTATCAGGTATTCTCCCCCGGTTGTTAAGAGGACAGGATTTTTTTATCCAATATTATGGTTTCTTATTTTGTTCTTTAAATCTCAGTCATTCATTTATGCGAGTTCTTCTTTCTTTTATGTGAGACTCATACAAGATTCACATAAATAAATAGTTAAAATTTATAAAACAGAATAAAATACTATAAAATTGGACAGAAAATTCGGACGAATTGTTAAGCATATCTAATTATTATAAAAGTGCACGCAGAAGATAATCCAGATTTGCCTCTTCAAACATGCATTTAGTTCGTCCTGCAGGATTTTGCTGTTTCTGGATAACGTTCTTTAACAAATTAGGATGAGAGAAGCTGCTCCCTGTTTTTTCCAATCAGACTATGTGCATCATCCCGTTTGCCCCGCGCTTTGTGCTTGAATTTTCAACTGTTTCTTATCTCCATCCAGATTTCCTTCATGTAGTAATTAAATGAACTTAGATAGATAATACTGTTTGCCTTACCCATAGTTTTCTGATTTACCAACCAATGCAATAAGTCACTACTAAAATTCTAGTAGCATTTAGCTTTAACACACCATATTTCTTAGGAGAATTCACTTTTAAAGAAGATATGACCTCTTGTTTCCAGATCAGAGTTGCATAGAACACAACTTGAGTCAACATTTAGATACCTATTGTACCCTGTCTATTCAAGGTTGTTAGCCAAAGCAAAAAGGAGGGCATTAGAGCCGCATGCCAGAATATTAGATTCCAAATGTTAGAACAATTTTGTCCTTTTTCGTAAATTGGTTAACTATTAATTGTATTTTTAGTTTTTTAATAACTTATTAGTTAAGTTGCGTAATTTGATTTTAACAAAAGTAATAAAGTAGCTCAATAAATGATCTAAATTAATGGGTCAAAGTTCAGGAGAAAAATAGATCCTGATTAGTGTGGACCGGATCTATATCGAATTTATGATAGGAAAGCCCGATATAAAAACTATATATAAAGGTTAATGTTTCCTTCAGTTGCTTACGTAATTTGTAAGTATACGAATTCTCTGACCCGTTAAAAATGCTTACGTCTTAAGAAAATTGAAGAAACACGTTAACCACGTGTCGGTGATTACTTTAAGTGAAGGCTTCGGGAGATTAGAACTCATTTTGGCCTTCAAAACCGCTTTGGAACATTAAATGGAACTGAAAAAAGGTATTTTGCATTTCTTTCGTTTTTAACCCTTTCATGAACGACCCAGGATACTGGTAGGGACTGGGTATTTCGAAAGATAGAAACAAAATAAAAATCTATTAAGCTCTTCTATAAGCAAGAATCTGACTTAAAAAGGAATAATAGCCAATGGGAGAATCTCCGCAAATAGGGTTCGTATTCGTATTCGTATTCGTATTCGTATCATTAATATTTCTTCATGTATAATATTTATAGACAATTAACATAACTAATTGCCCAGAATGACTGACCCTCTAATTATCTAAGTACTGAATAGAGTTCTAAGTTAACTAGTAAACATAGATGACCCCTATCTAGAATACGTAACTGAATCCTATCTAGAATATGTAGAACAGTCCCAAAACAATTAAAACTACTTAGTATGTGGCTTCCTTCTGGAATACGTAATAAAGGGTTTATCATGTCTCCCCCTTTGAAAGATACCTTGTCCTCAAGGTGAAAGTTTGGATATTGAGCAGCCAATAGGTTATAGTCTTCCCAAGTAGCATCTTCAAGAGGTCGACTTCGCCAAGCTACTAATAACTCCAAATCTTGTATAGAAGTCCAGCGATGGTCAAGCACATGTTCTGGTTGCAATTGCAATTCCCAATCAGCAGAAATGGGTAGTGGAGCTGGTGATGATGGTGGTAGAACACCATGAGCAGGGCGAAGCAAGGAAATATGGAAAATTGGATGAATCCGTGCATCTGGTGGAAGTTCCAACTCATAGGCTACTGAAC
>JANITW010000002.1:60180991-60192512 GCA_027564335.1 Erythroxylum williamsii
GGTTTCAATCTTGCTAGAAACGTTATAGTCACTAAGTGATCCCTTTGAATTTGCATCTCCTTAACATCATTTGTAATAAGACGTAGAGAATTTAACTCTTCAAATGCATGTTTCACTTTTCCAAGGTATTCAATCAAATTTTCTTCTTGTTTGGACTAGGACAATTTGACAGAGATATCATAAATGTAAAACATATTAATAAAATAAAGAAGCTCAGTCGCAATTACTAACATAAAAGAATAGGATTAAGATTCCAAGTTCCTTAGAATCGAAAAGGCTATATGGTAATTAGAGCATCTTTTGCTTTTCAATTTTTCAATATTTTTTTAATCAAATAGAGGTTAAGATGTGAGGTGGTACTACTTTCTATAACCTCTAAAGAACTATTATATATTCTTAGACCAGAAAGAATAGATGTACCATTCAAACATTGTTTGGTGATTTGCAAATTGGAAGAACTCATTATTGAGACAGTTGTCGGGACACTCATCAAGGACCTGTTATTGCTAGAGTTTGACATACTCCTGATATATTTGATGAAGTTGTTGACTAATGAATGCTAGTAACACTGTTGATGATGTTTTAGAACATATGAAAGACTATACTAATGACAAGATATCTAGGTTTTTATCAAATTTGACTACTCCATTCACGATAAAAAGGTGAGCTAACCCATCAGATTGTTGTTGTTAGTGATCACTGGACGGTGATGCGTAATACCCATGCAATAGTTCATGAATGATTTTCTTATGACATTGCCATAACTATGCTAGTCATCGGTGCCTCTTAGTTGCTTCTACGTGTATGGTTTTTGTTTTTTGGTTTTGGTGTATGGAGATTTTATGGTAAGAAAGGAAAGATTTTTAGGTTCTTAGGGGCAAAAACGAGGTTTTAATTACTTGATATTAACCTTACTCTGGTACCATATTAAAGATACTATCAAGAAATGTCAAATGAGTGCTTGATACAATCTTAAAGACCCTCATTGCTTTTATATAATAGTAAGAATCAATTACATAAAGAAAGATGATATTATGAATAAATGGGAAATCATATAGATTTGACTTTTCCTAGTATAGATCTAAGTTTTCCTAATACTAGGAATCCTTTTGTTTTTATCTTTAATTCTAATTTTTATTATTATATCAAGTTATTATATTGAATTTATTCAACAGAAAAATTATGAAACATTATATTGTGCCTTTGATATGATAATGTTTGAAGTATCTAATAAATATTTTGATCATAAACTTATAAGTATACTTTGTAGCTAAATTTGTTTAGTCAAGCTAAATTTGTTTAAATATTGGGCTAAATCAAATCAAGCTATTCTTTTTTTTTACAGCTTGATAAACTGTTCGTTATTTAATATTATGTAACAAAAATTGTCTTTCTCTACGTCTAAAAGGTTTCATACATATAATCTTAATATAAGTTACTCACAATTAATCTTTTTTTGTGATATATATTTTGGTTATGAGTCCATTGGACGAATAGCTTAATATTGAGTGATTTTTCTAGACCTAAAGCATCCAGAGAGGAATATTAGGAGCAAAAGGAGGAGTTGACACTCAAGGGACATAGCTAGATGGTTAAGAGCGGGGCTTGATTTTGGTCAGGATGCTAATTCCTCTTATAAGAGCTTGGACAATTGAGGTTTTAACCGTAGGTAAAACATTAGTTGGACTCTCAATGATAAAGTGCTCCCGTTTGATTGGCTTGTGAGTTGATATGCCAGCTAAGCCTTCAAAAAGATGTACCCGCTTGTCCGAAATTACCTCGAGGAGCTGTACGTTTGAAATTTCTGTCGTACTAGGGCGAGTGGGTGTAAGTGATGCATTCTTGATGTCGAAATGGTAGGTTCTTGTAATGCCTTGGAAACATACAGTCCTCATTTCTTTTAATACCGTGCCATAGCCATGCGACTCTATGCTCTTCAAAAGAAAATGCGCCCACAGAAACAGGCTGCAAGAAAAGGAGTGAGGAGCAAATCCAAATAGGATACTGCAGCCAAGAATGGATCATACATTAGGAGCATAGAATCTTCAACTTTATATCACTTTAAGCCAACAAAGGACCGGCTCGAGGTATTGGGTGGAGTATCAAGTCAGTTCATGTCATGTTCCTTTTTCTAGAATGATGATAAATGCTAATCTCCTGGTATCATCTGACTATATAATGTGCCCTTTACAGTCTTATTTGGAGTTGGAGAGCAAGGAATTGTGAGATATGGTAGTTGAATGGGATATGTATAACCTGAATTACAATGGCTTATCACTTATAATAAATAAAAAAAAGGGCTTCTAATTCAGCACCAAGTGAACCTGCAATGTAAGAAGCAATCTAACTCCATCTCAATTGTTTGGTTTGAGGTAGCTGTCGCTGACAAGGTTTGAGACAAAAGTTAAAACCCTGTTGGAGTAGATTGACAACTCATGCCAAATTGGGTCCACAGTTCCACCACTTTGCAGGGAAAATGGTGTCACAAGGAAAGTTTGTCTGCAGCCTGCAGATTCAGACACAAAAGAGACAAAATGGGAATTTAATGCCAATATAAAAAGGGGAAATAGCTTTCAAGACATGAACAAAACAGAGGCCCATTAGAGGTTCCACTTGAAAGATCATCAATCAAACCGAACCACAGATGCCTTTGCCATTGGAGACAAAACGGTTACCAGCAAAACACAGTACTGTTCTGATGTCATTTATGATGTTAGGTTTCCCCATTGCCCAGCTTTTTCCCTGCTCAGTTGCTATCCATGTCTACAACAAGCATCCTCCGAGCAAACTATTAGTTGTTGTTGGATGATCATTAAATATCAGATCCCATGATGACTATTAATTTAATCTGGACTATTATTACAGACTATATATTAGCAGATAACAGATAAAAGTGGAGAATATCTGCCAAAATTGAATAGGCAAGAGCAGCAAAGAACTGATTCTTTAGTTTTTGTCCTTGCTCTGAAACCTGAAACTGAAAAAATTGGAATCTTGAAGGGTGAGTTATCTGATAATAATAATAAAAAAGGACAATTCTTTTAACATTTTTAAAAAACTATAAGAGGATAATTAAGGTGTAGGCTTGGTTCCAAAACCAATACGAGGAATTCATTATGAAATGTGGAGTGACACACGTTCTTTGTACTGCTACAACGACAATAGCAACTACTGTCTAAATCTAACACTGATAAGACCATTGCAGTGGCTCTCTGCCCACGACAACCTCCCCTCTCTCTCTCTCTCTCTCTCTCTCTCTCTTCTTCTACCATCTATGGTTGATAGTGGAATTTGAGCATCCCAATGTGATACCAAAAAGAGCATATAGATGTTGAGACTGCGAGTGAAGCTGGACCAGCTTCTTTGAACAACCCAAAAAATTTTCCTCTCTTTTCCCGATTCATTCTTTGCGTCTCCTTTCAAAAGTTGAAGCCTTTTTCTGGGTTAAATTTTGTTTCTTTCTTTCTAAACATCTCTGCTTCAGAGCACTTTGGAATTATCTAGAAAGGCATTATATCGAAATCTCTTGCTAGTTCTTTTTTTGGTATATTCATCTTTTCTGTTTTTACTTTTTCTTCAATTTAGATGAACATGGGAGTAGTTGGAAGTTTGAAATGGGCGAATAGACACAGCAAGAAGCAATGCAGGAGTTTTCTCAAAAGACTGCGGGCCGCAGTTAAGAACACAGTTAAGAATGGGAAGAAGCAGTCGAAATTCCAATATGATCCTTCAAGTTATGCTCTCAACTTCGATGATGGTTATTGCAATTTGGGTAGCAGAGCCTATGTAAACAAACATGCCAAGTATGAGGATGAAGCTCCTGACATTATCTGGGTCTATGTTTTGTGGAGAAACCCAGACCAGTGATGCACAAGAGGATTAGATAATCCGTTTATTTGTTGTAGGTTTTGATTTTGGTCTGTACGCCCACTTGGTTTTGGGTGAAACCTTATCTCCTGGTTGTGTAGGGAATGATACTGTTGTTAGTTTCTGATTCCTCTTTGATTAAACCTTCACTAGCATTTCATTTCGTCATTCCTCCCCTGTATTTATCACTCACGATCACATGGCTTAGTGTTCAATGCATAGTAGTTACTGTTCAATGCACTCACCGTATAACAAGCCCGAATTGAACGGACAACCAGATAAAAATGGTCTTGTTCACCATTTTACTTCCAACAGAGATGATGGAACATTGAAAAGAAAGTTTTGAAGTTCGAAGGCCTTCAATTGGCTGGTGTTGATACCATTTTGCTTCGCGGTCTCAGACAAATGTCAACTAAAAAGCTACCGAACTAGTAAGAAATCAAGTTGTATGAACAAATCGTATACCAGGAAATTAAAGGTGTTGCAAGAGAGTTAACACTAAAAAAAATCTGTAACATGTAACAATCCACCTGATCACTTCCCATAATCCCTTCAATAGAAATACAGAATTGCAGCATTTTATCCTAGCCCTCTATCTGTGTAGTCAAGTTGGACGGCCGGATCTGTTAGGAAGATTAGTATGGCTTTCAAACTGCAGGATCTTCAAGCATGGCAGTAGACAAATCATTTATCCGGGGGTATGCAGCTTTCTCATCAAGTTGCTTCTGAGCCCAAACCAGCAATTTTAGCAAGCTAGGAAGCTTTGGATCTGTGAAGAAATTGTGATTCAATATCCATCTAAAAGTACATAATGGAATTTATCAAATGATTTAAGTCATGGAATCAAATATATGTAAACATCAATCCCTATGTAATCCAAATGTATAAAACCCAAAATTTTCAAGTAATTTGGAAATTTTAATCCATGAGTGGCATATATGGGGTTTTCCGGTGTGTATATAGACACAAAAACATGAAATTTGACTCTAGACACCAGATGATCACAAAAGGTCAAATGACTTTCATATGAGCTAAAGGAAATTTGACTTTCAAGTTTAGTATTTAGACCCAAGTTGTTGATACTGAAATATCTCTATAATTCCAGGAAATTTCATTGCCCATTCATTCAAAACACTCACTAAAACTAAAACTAGAATGTAACTAACATTCTTTCGTCCCTTTTTATGTTCATGATTCAACCTCCATCTAACAGAAGAGTTGAGCTCAACTAAAACTAGAATGTAACTAGTTCGGAGCAACACAGAAGGGAACACTATGACTCGAAGTATATAGGCAACCTCAGGGAATGCCATGTGGACTTCATGTACAGACGGAAATCCTAGAAGACACTGTCTCTTGCGCTAGAAATGGGGTCAATTGTTTAAATTATATGGATTTCTGGTCTTTTTAATTTGCTGGTTTTTTGGGTTTCTTGAACATGTTGAGTCTTTTGGATTTGCTAAGTTTTTTTGGGTTTTCTGCGTTAAATTTTTTTCTAGTTTTGTCTGTCCTCATGAAGTTTGCTGTGTTAATTGCTATAACAGTCGATCAAGAATAAACTGTCTAAGCACAAAGCAATGAAGAGCTTCACCAGAAAGTGTATTTTTCTAAATGGTGAAAGATTTAACTGTAGCATTGCTTCCCTAGCAATGTATTACATGACGATATATCTTTGATGGTAAAGAAGTTGAAGCACTGACAGCAAGATCAGCTAGTGCATGCTTAACAACAGCTACTTGAGCCAAAGAAATTGCAGTGTGCCCAATTAGCAGAGCAGTTAGTAATATATAGATGAAGAAAAAGAGACATCAAGAGTGGACAGAGAGTTTTGCAGACAGCTAGTGAGAGTAGAACTGCCTAACTAAGAAACCTAGGCACAAATGACCAAGAAACATTGAGAGAGACTGACAAAGACAACAACAAATTAATGGAAATGACTTATTAAGCTTGATAATGAATTGGATGAAGAGGTGTAGCTTTTGAGCCCCAAGTAAGAGCCATGTAACCTGTCTAAGTGCCCATATTCATGTGCCTGATTCACCACACCAATAAAACATTAACGTGGATAATGTTTCAAACTAAGTGGTCCAACCTTTTAAAACTTTGAAACTAAATTAAAAACCTAAATGGTTGGACACTAAATTAAAAACATTATAAAATGTTTCAAACTATTCAATTTTTATCCCTTCTAAAATTGCTGGACAGCTAATCAAATGTTCATCAAATGTCAATGCTATGCGCTGAAATAATTTTCAAGGAAATTTAGTTTTTTATCATACAAAATACAGGCATGCAAATTAAATGAAACATTTAGTCCTCAGAAGTGCACAGTGAGGAAAATGTCATAAAAATGGACCATTTAGCTAGAAGTTCCTTGCAGCTTGGCTATCATGCAAAATTACAAGGTTTGCATAAGATTGCTTTTTCTGTTGTAATTTATCTGTGCTTTTGTTAGTTAAAATCAGAGTCAAGTTCATTTTATCATATCCCTTTGGTACATGGCAACTTCATATCATGTTCAAGTATAGCACTTAGCATTTCCACAAAATGACAAATACATAATGAACAATAAAGCCACGAACCTTTATCATGACTCTGACTTGTAAGAATAGCTGCATTCACCTCACTTGCAGTCCTCAGACGCTGTGAAATATCCAGAAGCTCGCCAACTGGAGAAGTTGAGGCATCTTCAAAAGCTAGTAAAGCAACAGTTCTCTCCAACTCTTCTAGAAAGCTTTGCTGTGAATAATTTCAATGTTTAATGGATCTATATGATTTACAGTTTTATTTGTAAATATGATGAATAGCAAATACAACCAATAAAGAATGTAATTTTAGTACAAAAAATGTACCGGAGGAATTGCCAATACAGAAAGTTAAATTGCAGTAGAAGTAGGTATGAGAATCAATAGCTGATTGATAATTACATTTTCTTCTCCCCTTGGTGCAAGCTCCTCCTGTGCAAATTCTAGCGCCTCAGCTACCTTGCCATTTCTAATTAATTCAATCAGCCTCTGTTGTTGAAGATGGAAAAACAGTTGGGGATTTGTATCCAATATCTGTAGACAAGGTTTTTATATGTGAGAGAATAATGGCTATAGAAAACGACAGAACGTAGTTGCCACTCATATCACAAGCAAAACATAGTCTGAAGAATGATATATTAATATCTGCCCATGACATCATATATTTTAGGAAATGAATTCAACAATGAAGAAAGTTGGAAAGTAAAATCACAATTACAAAGCACAAAGATTTACATGGCTCAGCAGGAGTGCCTAAGTCTGCACCACATTAACAATTTTATTAAGGTTCTCTGTTACATGTTGCAAAGACCTATAACTCCTATTTATAAAGGAAATTAAGGAAAAAAGACATAAATCCTACTCATACAAAGAATTCCTCCAACAGAAATCTTTTTATACACAAAAATTGATTAACTCCTCAGCACTGGAGCTCAACTGGCATAAATGGTCTCGGGCACGAGCTCGGGCCCAGGCTGCACTTCCATAACCCTGACAAGGGCACTACTTCCTTGACCCTGTCTACTACAACACATTTAACTGTAGTCACGCACATGACTGCTCTTTTGCCTCCTTGATACAATTGGAAATGGAGTCATAGAAGCATCCATCAATTTGATAAGCAAATGGAAAAAGTCCTTTAAAGAAGGAACAAAAAATGGAAAAGTGAAACAGATAGCCAAATTTAAAAAGCTTATGAGAAAAGAATAGTATTATAAGTTTCAAATGATTGAATCCCAAACCAAACCCTATGAGATAATCAGCATAACAAAACATTATACCTCAGGGTTTAAATCATTGACTTTCTCAATTGCATCCTCCACATTTCCACACTGCACTGCCTTCTTGACAGCCATTCTATCAGTAATTGTTGCAAGATCTATATCTGCTACTTTGCAATAAGGAGAAACACAAAGTTAATGAAATACCAGAACTAACAACAACAACAACAATAACAATAAAATCCCAATAAAAGTCCCGTTGATGCAAAATTTAAAGAGGTCCAAAAATATACAGTCTTACCCTTAACTAGTAGAGAGACTATTTCTGATAAATTCACATAAAAGAAAAAAAAAGAACTATAAATCAGTTATAAATCAAGGATACGTTCAGTTCCAGATTCTGTGCGGAATTTCTCAGCAGCTTGAACATAACCCTCAGTGACAAAAAAGTTCATCACCAATTTATTCATGTCTTCCTTCCTAATCTTTATATCATTGAGCTTTTTTTCCCACTCTTCCCTTGTAAACACTTTCTTTGATGCAGCCTAGACAAAACAAGTATAAATGTGAGCATTTCACCAAACTGTATACCCCACACCATTTTTCATCTGTTTGAGGAAAATGGTACAGCAGACAGAATAATTCATCATTAGTTTGACAATTTTGTATGCAATAATTCCACTTGTCCAAGATAAATTAGCATTCCACAGAATCAAAATCTCCTCTCACAGTCACAGCACAACAACTACCGCAAAATCTAAAACCCTAAACTACCTGGCTAATGCAGTAAAATAAACAAGTTTACACCAAACAATAACATATATGCTAACGCGCAATCGTGTTAAACCCAAGCGAACCCAAATCAACATGAAAAGAGGAAACCAGAAACCCTAATTACCATAGCCTCGTTCTCTGCAATATGAGGAATCACGATCCCGTACCGTTGCATCAGTCCATGATCAGCATCAAGCCTTCGACATTCCGGAACTGGATTCTACCAATCCCTGTAACCAAGAAGACCCGCTACGAATCACACAAAGAACACATATGTTACCTTATAATACCCCCCAAATTTTCACATTCGCAAAGATTTTCAAACTTGTTGAGTTCATTAAAAGTTATCAGAAAGTCCGTGACTTAAGTACAGAGCAATGAAGAGAGTGTACGTATAGTAGAGAACTTCAGGTTTCCGGCAAAAAACTGTACCACTTCCCGGGAGAAGTTAGTTTATACGACGAAGCTGATTAGATTTGGAGGGATAAACCGTCTAATCAAAATTATTTTACGTGATTTCGATAATCGGTGTCAACTGTCACGTCGTGTTTAAGTTATACGGGTGTTTCTTGTGGACCGGCCTTTCTGGGTCGGGTGTACGGGTGGCCTGGACTCGATTGATGAATGGGGCTTTTGGGGAGCAAACATACGGAAATAAGAGATTTTATATTATATTAAATTTAAGGATCGTTTTGTTTGACATATATTTTTTATTATAGGTTTTATTTATTTTTTATTTTACATTTTTAGTTTCTATTTTAAATAAATATTTATATTTTTATACCACCGCCATCAGCTTATCTCCTCAACACTCTTTAGTCTTCAGCTCTAGCTTGTGTCCATGTAGACGAGACTTTCAAGATCAGACCATTAGCATTCTAAGGGTATGCTTGACATCACGTGAAAGGTGAAGTAATGATCATTTCCTTTTTATTTTTTATAATAAAAGCATTTCTGTAATGTGCATTGTTCAAAGAAAAGATGCAAAATACAAGAAACTATTGCTTGCTTTTAATATACATTTATATAATTTGTTCAGTTTTCTGTAAAATGTTCATTTAACTTTTTAATATGTCCAAATTCAAAGTCTTTCATCTACATTAGTAACAAATCTATCTCGACATATTATAGTCATATCATTTTATGAATATTATAGCAACATTCCCAATAAATTAGCTTTATGAATTTTATTTTTTAAGTATGTGTAGATGGTCAATCTTTTCTAAGTAATGCAGTTAAAGGTGGACATCCTAAACTCATTATAAGTTGCAAATAATGTAATTGATTTATTGATCTATTAGACATTAACATTATATATATACAAAGATTTCTCTATTCAACATTTTAAACGAGTGTCATGTTTCTTTCATCTACAAAAACTTTATTTTTGATATTATTTTATTTTTTTACATACATCTTTACTTATTTTTGTTGATAAATAGAGAAAAGTTCAAGTATTCATAATAATTCTAACATTTTACTACACACAACACTTCCTCCTCCCAGCTAAGATCACTTTTAATTTTCTAAAATTATTAACATATAAATCATAATAAAGCATGAATCTTAATTCATACTGTGTTCTAAAGTTTTATCCTTTTCTTATCTTATCCTTCGAATCATTTATGAAATTAACTCATCTTAACAATCGCAATAGTACAAGTGTTTGATCTCTACTAGTACCTACAAATTATGTTGAGAGAATTATGAAACTATTGCAGAGAGGGTTAGGTGAGGAATGCTAGCTCCCTTAAGACAATTTTCCCAATGATAGAATGCGTTTCTTTTCAATTATTAATATAGGCAATAATGACTGAAGAAAAGTATGTTTGGGGTGTTTTGTTTAATCCATTAGGCATGAAGGAATTGCTCCAGGAGCATAGAATTAACACCAAATGTTTAAGACACTTCATCAACATCATCATCATACCTCGAAGTCCCACAATGAAGCAAGATCTGGGGGTCCTGATAGTATGCAGCCTTACTCCTACATTGTAGAGAGGTTGTTTCCAATAAGCCTACATGCATATGTGACATGATAATAGTGATGTAAGTTACAAAGAATAAATACGTAAAGAATAGTAGTACATCCATATATAGACCTGATGTTGACCATAATCTGCTATTACCTTGCACCTTGCCAAGACCAGCTTTTCTCATTGCGAGCTGCGCTATGAGTCTTCCCTGATCAATGCCCTAAGAGTGCAGCAATCTCATGATCTTATGTGTCCATCGAAGGAATCTCCCCGTACACCTGAGAAAAAAAATTGTAGGAAAGAAGCGCAAGGGCTTTATATTATGTTGTTTACCCTTATCCTATCACGCCATATTGTTTTAATTCTAGCCACTGCGGCGGTGAGGGCCAACTCTGACATATCTCCCTTGATCACCTCCCTCTAGGTCTTGTAAGGCCTCCCTTTTCGCCTCTTGTAGTCACAAAGGTTTATTTTCTCGCTGCGTCGAACCGGAGCATCACAAGGCATCCTGCTCACATGTCCAAACCACCTAAGTCTTTTCTCTCTCAACTTGTCGTTTATACTAGCCACTTGTAGCTTGACTCTCACGACCCTATTCCGCATCCTATCTCTTTTGGTAATATCACACATCCACCTAAGCATACGCATTTATGCTACTAGAAATTTTTACGTATGTCTACGCTTAGTAGGCCAGCACTCTGCCCCATATAACATTTTGGCCGAATCACCATTCTATAGAACTTCTCTTTGAGTCATATAGGGACCTTTTTATCACAGTGAACACCTAACGCACTCTGTCATTTGACCCACCTAGATTTAATACGATGTACTATATCGTTATCAATATTACCATCTCTCTGGATGATGGATCCCAGGTATTTGAAACTCAATTTTTGTGTTACGATATCAGTAACAATTGCTACCTCCACCTCATATACCCTCTGGCTACTCAAAAAGGTGCATTCTAAATATTCCGTCTTGATCCTGCTCAGTCGAAAACCTTTCGATTTCAACACTTCTCTCAAACGTTCTACCTTGGCATTTACCCCCTCCTTTGTCTCATTCACCAGGACAATATCGTCCGCAAATAACATACACCACGGTACCTCTCCTTGAATATGCTTAGTAAGTTCATCTACCACTAATGTGAACAAAAAAG
>JANITW010000002.1:60192808-60206573 GCA_027564335.1 Erythroxylum williamsii
CGCAAATAACATACACCACGGTACCTCTCCTTGAATATGCTTAGTAAGTTCATCTACCACTAATGTGAACAAAAAAGGACTTAAAGCCGAGCCTTAGTGTAGTCCAACATCAATAGAAAACACTTCCGTGTGCTCGCCACTCGTCCGTACCTACTCAACCTCTATTTATCCGACATCTTGGCTGACTCGAGGATCACATTAAAGAGCTAGACTAACCATGCAATACCTATAGCGCCTATTCGCTTCCATACCTCTATAGGGATCTCATCTGGCTCTTCGGCCCATCTGCTCCCCATCCTTCTGAGAACCTTTACAATTTTGCCCCTCATGATCCTCCCCTATGGGTTCCCGTTTTGATATAGTCTCAACACAAGGGGTTCCCCCAAATCTATGTTAACCAATATGTCTTCGTTATAAAGGCCATAAAAGTATCTCTACCACCGCTGTCTGATGGCTTGAGCCTCTGTAAGTACTTGTCCTGCTTCGTCTTGGATACAACAGATTCTGTTGAAATCTCTCGTCTAACGTGCCCTATCCTATGCTAACTTGAAAATTCTTTGTGCTCCTTTGATCGTCTCCAACTCCCTGTACATATTCTTGTAAGCTTCTCCTCTAGCCACTGTGATGGTCTTCTTCACTTTTTGTTTTGCCAGTCTATATCGTACTCTGTTTGTTACTCGCTCTACCTTTGTAGCACTATCCAACAGATCCTTAAAAGCTCGTTTCTTTGCCTTTACCATCTCCTGGACCTCGTCTGACTACCACCAGGATTCCAATCGCCCACCCCCTGTCTTTTAGAAACCCCTAGGAGTTTTGTAGCGATCTCTCTCACCACAGGGGCTACTCCTTGCCACAGCTGATTTGTATCCCCACTCACCGCCATGTTGTATTTTCCCTTACTTGAGTCCTAAAAGGTTCCACCGTGTTTCCTTGTAGTCTCCACCATCTGATTTTGCAAAATTGCTCTGTAAATCGCTGTGCCCTCCATCCCTTAATTTGTAGATCTAAAGCTAGTAATTTATGTTGGGTTGATAGGCATGCGGCCGGAAGTACTTTGCAATCCTTACACCACGATCTGGCTCTTATCCTGATAAGGATATAATCAATTTGCGTCTTAGTAGAACTACTCTGAAACGTTATAAAGTGGAATATAGTCACTTTATTGACTCCATATGTTACTCATGATCTAAATGAAATAAGGTTGAGGCATGAGGAAGTTTTCAAATTTTAAATTCTATTTAAAAAGTAAGAAATAAAATTTTTCTTTTAATTTTTAGGAATAACTTTTGATCCACATATGAATCATTCTAATTTATTATCAATCCAAAGTAAAAATACATTTCATTTTTCTTAATTTCTTTTTCTTTTTTTTTAAATTTTTATAATAACAAAATAAAAAATTAGAACCTAAAAAAGTAATATAACTTGATCTTTCATTTTACCCGAATCATTCTTAAGACCACTAAACCCTCTTGAATGAGTTTACTATCGAAGCTTTCAACGTACACATGGGAACAAATCTTTCACTCACTAAGTAGTGAAAACATGTGACTAGATCATCCGGATGCAAAGAAGTGGCACTTAAAATATTGCTAATTTAGCATTTAGGTTTCAGCGTAACAAATCTTACACTGTCTTTTCGCACTTAAGAGAAATATCAATTTTTATTATAATTTTATAAGTTTATAATAAAATATATATGCCTTGTCTTATTTTATAAATTTACAAAAGTAAAAATATTTGCAATTATATTTAATATGTAACGATTTCTTACGATTGATATCCTTGACTAACATAGATAAAAATCTATAAAACTAACTTCAGAAGAAATATAGTTATACTGTATACCCAAAGATGGGTTATAAATAAATATTATCAGTCATTCATGTTCCAATTACTAAAGAGCACTTGTAGTTTTGAATTAAGATATATTTAAAATCCAAAACCGTGAAATTATCATTAAAATTCAAATTAGGTAAAAAAAACACAAATTTTCTTTCTCAATAGGAAATAAAATCCTTTAATATGTGAAATATGGCTACTATTTAAGCAAGTGATATTAATTACATAATACACTATTTGATCCTAGCATCTATATTTAAATTTCTTATACGTTATATCAGAACAGGTTTCAATAGGTGTCTTGATTGAGTTTATTATTTATTATAGTTTATGTTACTTAAAAAAGTATATTAAATTTAAATTATAATTATTGAATTGATAAAAATCATTAATTTGTTTTATATCATGATTTTGTTTTATACAAATATAAGTAGTAGATATTAAGTAATAAATTCAAATTAGCTTAAAACAAAAGATAAGATATTTTATGTTGTGTTTAAAAACAATTTTTGAATAGCTACAGACACCTGTTTCATTGTGTTGTTTGTTTTTTAATTAATGTCCTACGTGTTTTGTTTTAAACTATTGATCCATTCATTCCACTTGTTCATGTATGAAACCCGATTTGTTTTATTGTTTATGTGGAAGCAAAAGCCATAACACAAGCCCATCCGTTGAAAATATGTCTATTCCATTGAAAATTGGATATCCAAACATCTAGAAGTTTAAAACTTAAAACCCAATGTAGATAAAATTTAAAGTACAAATGATGACAATGAAGAACAAAAGAGCAAAGACATTAAGTGAAACAAACTAGAATATGAGGAAAACTAACACAAACCCAGAAATTTAATAGTAAACCAAAAATAAATAAATATTGTAGAAATTTAATTCCACCAACTTAGAAACACAAACCTAGGACATACGGAAAAATTTGTTATAAATAACCAAACATCATACAAATAAGGAATATGTGAGGGTAAAGAAACATGATCATAAAGCTTAGATATGAGGTGGTCATGATATTAGGAAATCGAGGTGAGATACAATCCCATGCGCGTGAAGTAGCAACAAAACCTTTTTTGTTTTGATTTCTTGAAATTCAATACCACTTAAATTCTACAACATGATTAACACATAAAATATAATAAAGCATAAAGTATAAATCATAAATCATAAATCATAATTTATACCTTATTCAAAAGCTTGATCATACTTTGTTAAATCCTTCAAACTATTTCTAAAGTTAGTTCATCTCAACCACCATAACACATAAGTGTCTTACCTCTAATGATATCTATAAAATAAGTTGAGAGAACTCTGCAACTATTATAAAGAGGGTTGGGCAAAAAGTGGTGGCTTCCTTAGAGTCTAAGCCTAGTTATAATAGGTTTTGTATATTATAGTAATTTAATTGAAATAAAAACTAATTTCAATTAAAGTTTAATTAGAAATACAATTAAGTCCAATTAAATATCAGTTGTGCCTGAATAAAATTTAATATCTCATATTTGTCCTTAATTATTAAATATCTTATATTTAATTATAAAGTTTCTTAAACTTAACAATCAAGCTCACTTGATTAAAAATCACATTTTCTCTCTTTAACTTGTTCACTGTGTGTTACCAATTAAGTTCTTAAATATGTTAACAATGGATATGAATTATAACCATAAATTATATTTAGAATTAGATAAAATGAAACTCCTTTAATCGTTGGTTTTGTGATTAAATAATTTAAATCAATAGATCAAAATTTGCATCCAATAATGTATCATGACCATTCAAATATTTAAGAATGTTAAAGTATTTTTTAGTAACCTTTCTATGCATGATTTTTCATAGAATTTAATCTTTTCATTATACAAGGTTTTGAATAGACATAGAGCATGTAAATAATGTTTACTCTATTTGATCCCAATTAAGTTAATTCTCTATCATTAGTAATTGATTCAATTAATGATATTTGTAATCTATTTTACAAAGTGTCATTCCACTTTGACCAAGAATTTTCGAAATCAATACTAATCGAGAATAATGGAACATTCTCCTTAATTATTTTCGAGTGATGAATTATATATTGATCACTTAATAACCTCGATATAACATATGTTATATCCAATAACCAGTGACTGAGCTACCCTTAACTAGAATAGATCATAAGTAGTATCAAAATATAGAAATACCTATATGAGTAATTTGATGATCTCAATTCAAAGGATCACTTATGCAATCATCATAATGAGAATTTCTACAGACATAAAGTGGTGATCCAATTAGAATTCTTATAAAAAACCAGTTTAGTGAACTTATTCCCTAATAAGCATTAAAATGTTTTATTTAAATATCTCTATACTTTAGTCTATGAGATTGACTGCTTCATTCATAAGGAGGAAACATAATATGTCTAGTCATTTACGCTCTATTAATTTCTAATCTCAATAGGACAGTGACTAGGAATAATCTAAGGATATATAAATGTAATATAAATCTCATAACTGCAATATCATCATAATTTCATTTGCAATATATATTTACCTTAATGGACTTTATCATATGCATTTAAATTTGTATAATATAAAGAGTGCCTTTAAATAACTATGTCACTAAACTATAACCAATCAATTGGCTATAAGGTATAAACCAACAATCTTCCACTTGCACTAAGCCAATCGTTTAAGTATCTTGTAACATATCACCATATGATGTTCATGTAATTGTTGAAACAGTGGCTTAGTGAGAAAATTTTACAAGATTTTCTATAGTAACCACTTGCTCAAATCTTATAATTTTCATCTCAATATCATTATAATTAAGATAAACTACCTAAATATATACTTCGATCTTTGATAAGACCTTAGCTTCTTTTTGCATGCCTAGTGGCTCCAATATTACACAGTATGTTACTATCTTGAATAATGCAAGGAACTATATTAAGTTCATTAAAGAACTTTTTAATCTAATTAATCATTTCTATTAAATAAAAAATGAATTTTTTATTGATTAGCTGTAGCATCCCAATATCCCATGTTAGGGGCTAAGACCTAGGAATAGTGTATACTGAGAAATTAGAAGTGCATTTCATGCATCATATGGCATAACATATGAATTTTTATTTTTGGCTCATTAAAATAATTGTACATACATTCATTGATATTTTTCAAGTATAATTGATTTATAAATGTGATTAAAATGTGAATCATGGATTATTTGTGTTGAAATTTTATTTGGAACATATTTTGATTATTTCAAAATTTTTGATAAATTTTAAAGAATTTCTGAAAATTTGGGGGACTAGGAAAAATAAACAAATGTCATTGTGACATATGACAGTTTTAGATGTTGACAGATGGCTCACATGCGAAGGTGACATGTGGCAGTGAATTAAGTACCCACATTGTCTTGTTTTTAGTATGGAAATTATTGTAGCTTGTTCTTCCTTGAAAGCATGCAACACTAAACTTTTTTTCCTCGTTCTTTCTTGATCACTGAAACATCTGCTTTTGGTTCTCACATCAATGATATACCTTGCAAAATAAACAATTCATTCTAGCTATTGTTTTGCTTCTCTTTATTCTTGCATTGGCCTATTCACCCTAAGCTCTTATTCACTCTCACTGTTGGAAAATTTTGCTGAAATCAAGTAAGTGAGCTTTCAATTTTTCGATTATTGTCCATGAATTTTTATGATGTTTTAGTGTTGGAAATGAAATTAAATCTGGACGTGGTGCAGAAGACATGAAAATGTAATAGTGAGAGAAAACAGAATAGAAAATGCAGTAGTGAGAGAAAGCAAAACATGATGAAATACATATATGATTTTTGTTTTGATTTTTGTAGTTCATCTTAAATTTTGAGATGTCATGATAGTGAGGTGAATGTAAATGGAAGTAGAATATGTGGGAGAGTATACGTTAGAAAGAAATGGTGTTTAGAAATAATGGATTATGTAATAGAAGAGGGGAAGAAGAAGAGAAGAAATGCTACAAAGTCTAAAAATTAATGGAGTGCATGATTGTGCACCCAAAGATTTTCTTAACTAACCAACTTTGATACTTGTGAGTATAACTTTGTCTCCAACCTCCAAATGACTTGAAAATTGAACCAATACACTCCTAAGACAATTATTTTCTTCTCCATAAAAAGTTAGAGCCATCTGAATTAATTTGAAAATGATTGATTGGATGAAAGTGAGGAAGTCTGTTGGATTATTATGAATTAGAATATTTTAATTGAACATGCTTCAGTATTTTGATTATATCTTGACCTATAGATTTAAAAATGAGTTTATTCTTAATTTAGATTAAATCAGAAACATATGGCGACAACTTTCTTGAAGAAGTAGAATTTTAATTATGTCTCTAAGAATTTCAAAATTTGACATGAAATTGAGTCTTAGTTAAGGCTGTAGCACTACCAGGGATAAAAATCAAATCCTGCTATTATTGAATAAACTGTATTGATGAAGGCTTAATCAAACTAAGGTTTCTTCACAAAAGTTGTAGCTTATTTTCTTAACTTTCAATTGGTATAAATTTTGTAATTTTTGGATATTGAAATTGAGAGATATAGGTTGTACAATTTGAATGTGTGATCATGCCCTAGCCAAAATTTCAAATATACTCAGTCTATAGTATTTCGAGCATAACTCATAGAATAATGAACCAATTGTATGATCTTAGTGGCATTAGAAACTTAAGACGCAGGAGAACAATTGTCTAGAAGAAAGCGTTACAGAAATACACCATCTTTCTTGTCATATTGATTATATAAAGTTGACCCAAAAATGGGTTTTGAGAAAAAACTGGAATGATTGATGAGTATATGAATTTTAACATCTTTGGAGTACAATTGGTCTTTGCATCGGTTTATTTTAGAAGTATACCCGAGCATATGTCATTGAACATGCATACTACATGATACATTTATAAATGTGATTATTTAGTTAAATGAGCCATATAGAAATATGAAAATGTATTTGTTTGCATATAAAAGAGTAAGTAGAACGACCGCTTCCAAACATTACTGGAACTTCCAAACAATAATCAAAATGGAGCAATTGTGAGTAACCTAAGATGGTCTCACCTTGATTTATTTTGTTTATTACTAAATTGAATTTGATGCATCTAAACATCATTAGAGTTGCTACTTGTTTGTGAATGATAATGCATAATTGAATTTGATATGTACTAATTGTGTTATGAATTCTGGAAATGAAATGTCCAAGGAGTTTTTATGCATGACTAAAGCATTGGAAGTGCTACTTGTATATAAATGAGATTGACTATTTGATTCTCAACATGAATGTTGAATGCCAGACTAAAAGTTCGATGACAAATGTGAATGAGAAATAATGTGAATGAGAAATAATGTGAATGTGTCTGAATGAGTATGATGATTGAATTTGTGAATGCATTCATTTCCAATACATGAAATATAAAGACAATTGTGAATGATGTCGCCAGTGAACAAAATGGAGTTTAAAGCTCAGACACCTGTGGAAAGAGCTTAAGGCTTAACGTGTGTAAAGAGCCTTGTATCCCTAATGGATAAGGGACAGTATAAAGAGCCTGATATCTACAATGGATACAAGATAGTGAAAAGGCACACAGTCACAACAACGTAAAAATAAATGTGAGTCTCATACACATTGCATTCACATATGATTTGAATATATTGAATGATTTGCAAAGTTGTGAGAATATTTCAAATATGAATATATGATAGTAAATCGATGATTATATACTACACAAGTGAAAAGAAATGATATCTTGATTGAACTATGTGACTAAAACATGACAGCTATGAATAATCTGTTTTATGTTATAACCTGATGATGATCAAAGTGAGTTGACTTATGTGATAACATACTATTGTGTGATACGTCGTGAGTGAACCATCGCGGATGGTTATTCTATTGAATGTGCAAAACTCATCAAAATTGCAACGTTGATAATTTCAAGTTCGGTAAATTAAGACAACCTAGCTTCTAGACTGCTTGAAGCAATTTTGTGTAGCTTTGAAGATTAGACATGGCTCGAAGGTCGATCAGCTGGGGTTGAAGACATAGTCTGTTAATATCTTTTGTTTATTCCTCATGTCTGTAGCATACTGTATAAACTGAGCTGTTATGCTCATAAGATGGTGTTATATAAACTTGGATATTGAAATTAAAGCTACAATTTACATTATGGTTTATGATATAAAATGAGGAAATTTTGGATTTTAGTAAATGTGTGATTTATGGCTTAGTTCATGATACCATGTTATAAAATGAAGGTGATATAGGTAACACACCAATTTTATCAGACATATACACGTGTGAACGTATGGCACACGTCTATACATCGGGCAGGATTGGGGTGTTACATTAGCAATCAATGCTATATTGGGATCTTTCCAATCTCAAAATAATATGGTTCTAAGAAAAATATACCTTAATTAAGATTTACTTGTAAGGTCAATATCCATAAAACCTTAAGCTCAAATATCAACTCATATATACAATAATGGATATCTTAATCCTTCAAAAGCATTAGATATCTAAAATACTAAACACTTTTAGTACATTATCTATATATTTAGATTAGAATAGATAAACAACTTCCTTATCTATCTATATAAATATAATTCTTATAATTAAGTTATTACCTTTTCACATCCAATAAGAGTTGTTTTTAGACGATCATAAATTTAATAATTGAAAATGTGAGTTATTATTCTCTATAAGCAATACGTCTCTATATACTCCCACTGAAGAGGACCAATATACTCTCATTAATCTTTTTGTAGACATTGTAAATTCACAATCATCTAGAAAAAATCTTTTAAATAATTCTAGGTAGTTAAAATGTAACCAACATAGAAAAGGAAAATTCTTTGAAAAATCAAATCATGAAAAGAGTTAAGTGCTTTAATTGTGGCAATAAGGGCACTTTATTCTCAATTATAGTGAGCTTAAAAAGGTAAAATCTTATACTATAGACATTTATTCTATAAATATATCTTGCTCTTTTTATAACTAAATTACATCCTTTGTGGATTTTATACTTATAAGAAACTAACCATGTAGTGAAGGATAGAGATGCATTTATAGAATTATTAAAAATCCCATATGGAATACCATGGATTTATATAAGAGACAACTCAAGAGTTACTGTACAAAGGATTGGAACATGTAAATTAGACACGCATGGTGGTCAATTTGTGATCGTAAAAGATTTGACTATATCTTATTTCTATGTTGGAGCTGATTAACCTTGGATTTAGTATAAACTTCCATAGTGGTAGAATGAATTTATATCTTGGAATCATTTATTATGTCGTAGATTTATTTTGGATGGTTTTATTATTCTAGATGTTGTTTATTCAAATAGTAATATAAGTTATTCATTATTTACATCATCTAGTAATTGCAATAACAATACTACTAAACTAAATGAGGTTTTAATCTAAGTTTTGACGATAATAAAACACAATTACTATGAATAAGTTTATTGTTTTAATAAAATGTAATATAAGAAAAAAAATGAGACTATAAACTCAAGAATATCAGTTCTGAAGTTGATAAAGAGAAGTTGAAGTTTAAAATCAATGAAATGAAGATCAAACCAAGAACAAAAGAAGAACAAAAGGTCATTTTACATTATATATTATTAATCGAAATCTCATTTTGTTAATTTGATGCTATAAAAGGGACACTATATATAAATATTTCATTTTACTTTATTACATAAGTCTTTACATTCATTAAGAAGCATTGAAGCCTTTAGTTTTAATAGGAAAAACCACTTGAATTTTAAAAAATCTTTTGGGAACATTTTGGGAAGTGTTTAAATCATAATTACACTAACAAATTGAGTTTTAGCATTTGAAGTTGTTAAAGTCATGTTTTGGGGTGGCTGGTTAACCTATGTGGGTCAGTAGTTGACCAATCTAGGTTAAAGTTGTTAAATTTGATATATATTAAGTTTGTCGTTACATTATTAGATGTATTAGTTAACTAATGTTCATATTGGTCGACCAATTTGCCTGTTATTTGACTAATATCTCAATCGCTAGTGAATTTGTGCATTTAATTCATACTAACTTAATAATATGTTATATTAGTCTACTCATACGCAACTAGTAGTCATTATAACAACTATTTCTTAGCTCCAATACCTATTATAGGTCCCAAAACATTATAAATAGGTATTTTCTCACTAGTTTTAGAATTGAAAAGCATTTAGGTGCACTTTAAACACATTTCTAAGTATTTTTCAATCATCTGAGGATCATTGTCTTACATTTGTGTGAGTGAGCTTCTTAAGAGTCAACAAGTGATAAAGTTAGGTATTTTGAGTTTGTAATATTTGGTTAAGGAATTATATTATTGTACCTGAAGGAGATCCAAATGGGATTAAGGTTTCTCTTCACCTTAGAAGAAGATTATATACGGGTCCTCTTTATAGAAAAAGGATTATATAATGGTTATTCTTTGCCCTAAAAAGATAATTATCATAGAATTCCAAGACGAGTTTTAGGAGTGGATATAGGCAAAAGTTATTTGTCAAACTGCTATAAAGTGATTTTCATTCTTTCTTCCATATCATCTCTATATTATTATTCAATCGTTTGATTAATTTATATTAAACAATTTCTTTAGTCTTATTGTTATTTATTTTTGTTAATAAAGTACTTTGATTAGAAAAATTACCCTCCCTCTTGGGTGCCATTATGGATTAACAAGTGGTTTTAGAGCAAATCTATTAGGCTAGTATTTTTAATAAAATCTTGATGGCATATTTAGGTGCATCATCATCATCATTCAAGAGGGACAAAGCATTAGTAGAGCGCCTTTTTTTGATGCCAAATGATTATCTTTATTATAATACTAGGGTGAGATTCTTCTTAATGGCCAAAAGTGTAGACCTATAGGAAATAGTTTCAAATGATCCCATTATACCTTAAAAATCCTAGATAACAAAAAAGTCACCAAATTAAAGGAAAAATGTAAACTTCAAGATAAGAGATTACTTTACTTGAATAGTATGGTCATACACATTTTATTTTTCATTAAGAATAAATGAATTTAATAGGATCTCTATATGTAATATTATATGAAATTTGTTCTACATTAAAAATACGTGAGGGCACAAATCAAGCTAGGGAGAGTGAAGTAAGCATGCTAATACAACAATATGAATTGTTTGAAATGAAACATAATGAAAACCGTATGTAGCGTGTATACTATGTTTATTTTATTATTAATGCTCTTAAGGGTCTTAGGAAAACTTATACTAATATTGAAATGGTAAGAAAGTTGTGTAGATAACTTTTGAAAACATGGAAAGCTAAAGTGTTGCCATATAAGAATATCAAGTAAATAATGTTAGAGGATTTACATTTTAAATCAATTTTACCTTCCTTGAAGTCCTTTATTTTTTAAAATTTCTTGAATTTCTAATGATTAAGACAATGTCTTCTTTATTGCTTCCACTGGTTAATACCTCTTCCTCTTTGCTCAATTCTTCCTTTAAATCTTTAAATGCTAAATTCTTTTTCTTTAGGAACGTCATTTCTTCTCATGTCTCTTGGATCCATATTTCATATACAAAAAGAGATCCAATAAGTTCATTAAAGTAACAAATTTATGCATCTTCATCACTCATATAATATGGTATGTGATTTTTGTGGGATCTACAAATATATTGTAAAGTTTATTTGATTAAACAAAGGATGGTAAACAAAGCATTGAAAGTATGGGTTGAAAATAAGAAGCCTAAAAATCAAGGAACCACACTTATTTGGATACTTAAAACATTTTTATTAGCTTATTTTGTTTATTTTAAAGAGAAGGCATAAAGTAGAGTTAGTAGTTATTGATTTAAGTACTATTTGTAAAGAGTTTATAATTTTATTATGATGAATATAACCTTTTTTGTCCAAGAAAGTCTTGAAAACGTTTATGTAAATTGTAGAGAAGTTTTTCCTTAATGAGATTAAGAATTATCAAAGACTCTTAAAAGAAACAATTATTGAACCGAATGAGGATGATCAAGGATAAGATACCTTTGATAATTTGTAAACTTAGGAAGAATCTTCATTAAATCATTTATAAGTGATGTTCAATAAGAGATAATAATTAGATAAGAGATAATAATTAGTGTATGCTTTAGAAAATTGTCACATATTGCTATTATTTATCAATTTAAGTGAATTATTTATAAGTTTTTTAATAATTCTTTTTATAGTGTAAACCTTAGTTCCTAAACTTATTTACAAAATGAGCTTATTAAGTTAGAATTATACTGATTTGGTTAATAATTTCTCTAAACCACTAAATAAAGATATATTTTACACAATTAAAAGAGAATTTGTTATGTTTGGTGGAAATATTATATAATATGGATCCCCTTATGTGTTTTAACTTATTTTTAATGGTTAGCTTATTGATTATATGTTTCTAATTTTTCTATTTAATTTTAAAGGTTATTTATAGCTTTTGGAAATACATTGGTTAATTAATATCCTAGTGTGTTCTTCTAATATACCAAAAATCATATTATCTTTCTAATGAGTTTTTAATTCTTTATTCGTTTATCTGGTTGACCATATAAACACTTTGATCTACCAATGCCCTCTTATGGTCAACCAATGTCCCTGTATCTAACATTCCTGTCTTTCTAATGAGTTTGTAA
Source organism: Erythroxylum williamsii (assembly GCA_027564335.1). NCBI lineage: Eukaryota > Viridiplantae > Streptophyta > Magnoliopsida > Malpighiales > Erythroxylaceae > Erythroxylum > Erythroxylum williamsii. The sequence goes on from JANITW010000002.1 coordinate 60,205,333, forward strand.
GGAATTTGGTTGCTTCTTTAGTCAACCATTTATGCATATTGGTCGATTGATGTCTTTGAGTGATCAACCAATATCACCTTAAATAAAAACTTCTTTCATGCTAGTGAGTTTGTAACCTATTTACTTGAAAGAATGATCGATCACACACTAACATTGGTAGACTAGTCGACCCATATGGTTGACTTGTCTTGTCGATTTAACCTCTTTTCCTCCTCTTTTCTTCCATCTTTCATCTTGGTTGTTTATATCTTACAAAACCCTAAACAAACCCTTTTTATTTGAAAAACTCCATCTTTTATTTTATAAAGATCTCATTAGATTGCATCAAATTGAAATTCCTTCATTCTTGAGTTTCAAATTTAGGGATTTTCAAATTTTTTCTCTGTTCAGAGTTTTCTTTCCAAATTGATGCTTTCATAGTAAAATGATAGAGGAAGTCAAAGTTATTTCCCTTTCAATTATAATGATATATCTTTATCTTTGTTTAATGTTGAAATTTTGGGCATTTTTTCATATTTTTATTTTTTAAAATTGGGATTTTCAAAATTATACATTTTTATTGATTGTTGGATATTGCAATTCGAATGTTTTTTCAAAACTTGCCCTTATTAAATTAATTGAATTTTTTAACTTAGGCAAAATACCAAAATTACAAAATTTTCAAAATTAGACATAACTTGGGATGTTTCTTTCAAATTTGAGCAATTACTTTAACTTTTTCAATATTTAATAGCCTTTTTTTTTCTCAAATAAGCTTACTAATCTCAATCAAATTTGTTTTGATCTTTTTAACTAAGTTGGCTTGATTCATAACACTTTATATTTTGTATTTATAGACAATGATTTATTTTTTAGATTATAAAAAGTGGAGAAAGAGTAGTGACATTAGATATAGGGGGTGCTTGTTTTGCTATTTTTGTATTTCTTGAACTTTATATGATATGTTTAAGTAAATTTATATTATATGCATATATGGATATTTCTTTAATATTGAATATCTCTTTTGTTCTTGATATTGAATGACAATCTTGATATTGAACTATGTCACGTTGATGAATTAAGGGGGAGCTTATCATTATATTTGGGTTGGGTGGGTCAACCGGCTTACGTGGTTACGGTTCAGAGCCGAGCCCAAGACAAATTAGTATTGTGCCATTTGGTCTGCCAGGGTGAGGTTGCGACTCGAACCCCTGACCAAAGGGTTTTGTTGCGTTGAGACGCACGCCTCATACCACTGGGCT
>JANITW010000002.1:60242805-60256973 GCA_027564335.1 Erythroxylum williamsii
AATTCAATTATGAATGCACTCGCTGCTCACTCATCCGAATTACCGATATGTCCTCACATCGGTAACGGGATGTTACATCAAATTCATTTACAACACATCCAGAAACTATAACACAACTTACTTGATTCAGCAAGTAGTTCCAGCAATGAGGGTGAATCACATGTGCAGAATAGAGGATAACCAAGCTAGTGTCATCGGTGGAGAAACAAACAATAGAGGAATGAAAGAGCTGCAGAATTGGTTTTTGTTAAACAGTGAACTACGTGGCTTTTTTCATGTCTCCCAGCTGTCACTTAAACAAGTCTGCCACTTATCACCACACACACAAACCATTTCTCATATACTTATGTTGCCACACACACACACACATATATGTATATTAAAGAAGCCAAAATTCTAAAATACCCGAAATATACTAAACTTGCTAAATCACAGTTTAATCACATTCTATAACTCAATTTATGCCGGAAAAAATGTCATGAATGCATGTTCAAAATTTGCAAAAGTTCAAAAAAAAATGCGTATGCCTAAATAAGCATAAATTACTTATGTAAAGCATACTATGCATTAAAATTTCTCAATACTCTAAGCCCTAATATGGGGCGTTACACTTTCACTTATTCCATGATCATGGGACATGACGATAACTTCCCATTTGATCTTTGGCAGGAAATTTGGAAGTGGAACGACCCACAACGCATCCATTCCTTCCTCTGGCTTCTTACACACAATCGTTTACTAACTAATCAACAACGTGCTCGTAAGCACATCACTATAGACGACGGATGTCCCCATTGCCATTTACTCGAATCCTCACTTCACGTGAAGCGAGATTGTGGTCGATCCCGCCAAGTGTGGCACGCTTTCCCTCCTCACGTCATCTTTACTGATTTTTTCACTATGTCTACCCCAGATTGGATCACTACCAATCTCCAGAACCACTGACATGTCCTTGGGCATGAATGATCAATTATTTTTACATGGCCTGACTCACCCTCTTCTCCTATTTTGTCCTATGTAGATTAGGTTTGCCAGGCCGTTATGTGGAAACGACGAGCTCCCACTGTAGATCGCCCTCGACCAGAAAGACCCATCGGTTTGACCAAACCTCCAACTGGGTGGGTAAAATTAAACACAGATGGAGCCTGTAAACAATCCGCCTCCTCAACTATAGCCGATGGACTGTTACGGGATAGTGCAGGCAATTGGATTGGGGGATTCACGCGCAACCTCAGATGGTATTCAGCACTGACTGCAGAACTCTGGGGAGTTTTTTCAGGCCTTACTCTTGCTTGGAATATGGGGTTTTGCCGGATAGAGCTTGAAGTCGATTATACAGTGGTGGAAAAAATCCTATCCTCCTCAAATATCATTCTCGGGCACTCCACCCCATTGTCCTGGGAATTACTGAACTGTTTGCTTGTAATTGGACTGTTGCTCATTGACATATATACCGAGAGGGCAACAGATGCATCGAATGGCTAGCGAATTATGCAGAACAATTTGATGTAGGCGTCCATTATTTAACTACTATACCCATAGGGTGCCACTCTATCCTTCTAGAGGATATGTCCGGGTTATGTTTCCCGAGACTAGCTCAGTAATTTACTTTGTTGTACTTCCCTTTACAAAAAAAAGACTACTTTTCTAAATGAAGAATTAGAAGAAGAAATCTATATAGAATAATTTATAGGTTTCATTATGACAAGCTAATAACATAAAATGCGTAGGTTACTAAAATTTATGGTCTAAAATAGTCCTTAAGATAGTGGTACCTTCAGTTTCATAAGATAGGGGAATGAAGAAAGTTCCTTACTCTAGTGTAGATATAAGTCTACTTATGTGTACAAAGTTAGATGTTTGTTATACTATTGGAATGATGAGCAAATATCAGCTAAATCCAAGATAAGCACAAAAGTAGTAAAGAGAATGTGGAGGTATCTAAAATGTACTATTGGTTATGCATGGTCTTATTTAGGCAATAACCTATGTATATAAGGATATACACATATAGGTTGGGGAGGATATTCAAATGAGAGAAAATATACCATTAAATTTGTTTTCTTACTAGATAATGGTGCAATATCAACAATCCTATGTTGCATTATTAATAATTAAAGATGAATTTATGACATTTTTAGATACAATACAAGAAGCTATGTGACTTAGATGATTCACGATTAATTTGTAAGTCACTAAGAATGAGACTAATGGAGGAATAATCAATTGTAATAGTCAAATAACAATTACTTATATTAAAGATCTCAAATTTTATTGTAAAACAAATCATATAGATAGTATAATTATATGAAAGATATAACTGCATATGGTGAAGTGAGCATAAAGTATGCATCTACACCAAATATGTTGACAAACCTAATAACAAAACTAATTTAGGACTTACATATATTGAGCATATGACATTACTAGGATTATGTAGATATTGAAATATAATTGATAAACATTTCTCTATTTATGTTCATTCACTTTGTTATGATGCCTAAATGTAAACCTGTGTTGATATTGTTTATTAAGTGATAAGCAATGTGTAATCTTGATTCTAAAATATGTTTTTATATAACATATTTTACATAGGAATCGAAGAGTATGTCAAACAAATAAGAAATTAGCCCTCTCGCATGAACAATTATCTTTAGCAATTTTGATGGCTAGAGATGAGGTGGATTTTAAGTTTATTATCAATATGATAAATGAGAGCACGAGCAAAAAACTTAAACTATAAATGCTGCCTTAGGTGATTTGAACTTAAAGAGTAGGCTAGTGAATATTAAGTACAATGAGAGTTCAGGTTAAATACGAAGAGTATGCTTGAACTAACATCTACATGATATTGCATTAATAATAGACATATGCTTTAAATGAAAGGGAGTTAATATTTTAGCATATGACTCTTACAATGTGTGTAAAACACAACCATGAAATGAGGTTGATATAAGCCATAAGATCTCAATTTACATCTTGTGAGACCCTAGAGGGAGCCTTCATATACCCTTATGACTTTTATCTAATTATTAGGAATTAAATTTATCATTTACTTTTTAAAAATGTATCAGAAGATCATGCGTGATAAGATCTTATAAGATAATTATATAAAAGCAAATTAAATTCATTTGAAGTAATTTAAATTATAATATGGTCATTTCTGAATAGTAACTCGTATAAAAATATATTCAAAAGCGGTGCCTGTCTCTTAGTAAAATAATTAAATATAATTAAGACTCAATGAAGTAAATGAGATTAAAAGAGATTAAACTTGTGAGAAATGAATAGGAGTATAATATATTGAATGTACTCAAAGTATCGATTTGTTAGTTGAGAAGTTATAAATTCGTAATAGATATATGCCAATAAGCTTTCATTGTATATTAGTCTCATGAATTATTGAGCAAATATAAGAATTACAAAGTTCCAATCAAATAAACGTAAACGGCTGATGATAATTAATAAATGAGTTATGATATACACTTAGATATTGTCTGCGCTCTGGTAAGATAGTCATAGTTTTAACTATACTTCTAATATTACTATGCAAGTAGCTGAAATTGCTGTTCATGATAATCTGCGTTTAGAAGAAACATCAAATCACAAACATCGGGTAAATTAGTTGCCAGAAGTCTCCAACGGTAAGTGAGTGTGGTTGGAGGCTTTCTCCAACGGTAAGTGAGTGTGGTTGGAGGCTTTTAATGTTCTTCACAACGTTGTCGACACGCTTGGAATCCCTTGAAACTAAAAGAAGAAAAAATCTTGTCAGTTGGAAGTTGACAGAGGGACCTGAAACGACCTGGAAGTTTCGCGAGTCAGTCTGAAAACATGTTCTGACACTTTGTAGGATACGCCGAAATTTTTGTAAATATTTATGTTTATTTAGTTAAGTGTGCAAGAAGACAAGTAGCACGACGAGACGAGAGAGGTCTTGTAGAAAGATAATTCATTAAAATTCAATTTAGCCTTTTTTCTGTTTCACACCCGATCGTCAAAAGAAGACAGAAACAGAACCTGGATTTGGGGTTGATAGAAATTTGATACTGAGCAAGAGAAGGCTAGCAATTAATCATGAACTGATCAATGAAATATGTGAAGATTTTTTGTGCGCAGATATGTACAGACGACGACGACGTAAAAACTTGAGAGATTTTGAAATTTTCAGATTTATCATTCTAAAATTTTTAAGATAAAATTTTAGAAAATTAAGATTAGTTCGACTAAATTAAAATATCTGATATAATCACAACAAAAAAAAAGATAGAAACAGAACGACCAGCCTGCCTCGCTCACCCATTCTAGTCCTCATGAAGCACGTACGCAGACTCTCTCGTCAAGTCCTTATTCCTTAAGCTACGCACCCCACCTCCTGGCAAAAGTAAAACTCGTTTACCGTTCACCCTGCTCAATTCACTTTTTCAGGAAATTCGGGAACTGTTTTTTCAAAACTGGATCAATACGTATCGTTATACCTACCGAAAGTATAATTGTTGCATGGACTGTCTAGCAAGCTATGGACTGTCTAGCAAGTTATGCGATGCAGTTTAATATTAGATGTATTTTTTTAGATATCACTCTTAATAGGTATTATTCTATCCTCCTTAAGAATCAGTTGGACGTTAGTTTCTTCCTAATCATTTTGTAATCTAAATCTTTTTTCCTTTAATAAAAAAAAATAAAGTAAAACTCGTTTACTTTTATATCGATATTAGTATATAGTAAATAGTAATATTAAGTCTTTATTTTATTACAACTACTCTCACTTTGTATATATATATATATATATATATATATAAACAAAAACAAATAGAGGAAAATAAGAACACGGAAACTCCTTTGAAATTTCCCCTCCTCTTCTGCACCTCAATTCGTTCAAGTCTAAAAGGGGCTTTTGGAATAATTGGGGGTTTGGGGAAATTCGGGATTCTTAGGGTTTGCGCGGATTTGTGCTTTTTTCGTGTCTTATGATAATGATGACGGAGGCGAATTCTTTGGGTTTCATTTCCGGCGCCGTTGATGACGACGTTGACCTGTCCATGGATTTCGACACCTTCTTTCACATACTTGACGAATCTTCCGATCCTTGTCAGGTAATTCTGTTTAACTTGGGAGATTTTTGGTGCAATCTTTGAATTTGGTGTTTGTCGGTCCTGGTATGAGCTTCTTCTTATCCTGCCACTACTGCTACTGCTAGTTCGTTGGTTACATGCTTTCGTAATTGTGAGCGTCTCGTGCCTTTTTTTTTTTTTTTATGTGTGGTGCAAAATGAATAACTCCTTGGACTAAAAGTTCAGTTGTAAGTGATTGTTCCTTATGCCATGGCATTGTTATTATCTTTCATTGAGTTTATTTAAATTGTTTTGACTATTGGATGGGAAATGCCTGTGAGGACTGAACAATCCATGTATTTTTCCTATACTTTGGCTGATCTATGGTTGGTTGCTTTTTAATTGGTATTTTGTTTCGTTTAATTTTATCCAAATTGCAGACTAAGGATGAAGAACCTTCGTCTGGTAACTTGAAAGTTGAGTCCACTGCTGATGTTGGCGGCAATATGAGCTTGGAACTTCATAGTGGTAACTGCTTTATGACAAAAATAATTGTTATATTTGAATTAAACTAAGGATCATATACCTTTTCAGCTCTGATGTCCAGTGAATAGGGTCGTTTATATTTCATTGACTCTGTTTAGGATGTCAAACTGCAGCGGGCTCCCAATTGTTAGAGGCTGAAACTTTGCATCCTATTGGGCATTATCCCTCATACAACCTGGAAGCTTCAGACTCCGGAAACTTTACTATGGCATTTGATGGTTTAAAAATGGAAGATTCATTGCATATGACCCCCTCTACGACATCTCTCTGTCAAGATTTTAGTGACTGGGTTTCACCATCTCAAGGTGGTCAAGGAGGAGATGTGTTTCGAGTTTCACAATCTGAGATTCATAAATCTGCTAATGCATCTATTTTTGATGAAGTAAATTCTACCCTCGGTTCAGAAAATTGTTCAGATGATTTGGATGTCAATCTTTTGTTGGGTAAAACTGGAACTCGGTTCAGGCATCTAGCAGGGGCAGTTGATTCCACAAGTATGCTTGCCATATTTAATGATTAGACCTGTTCTTTTCTTCTTGTTTTCACGGGTTTGATACTTTTATGTAAACAATCATCATTGTGTACTGTGATTATTGCAGGTGCTTCATGTGATATTTGGATAGAAAGTATGGACGAGAAGTCTGGGTACTCTGGTGATGTGGTTGAAAACACATATGGAGTATCAGTACCTGAGAATGATGATAACAATTATGTGGATAAATCTTGTATGAATGCCAATATTCCTTCATATGATGCAATTTTGAACGGTTCTACTTTCTGTCATAATTCTACCATCACTAATGAATTAGGTTCTAATTATCTGGCTCCGCAGTTTGACATGAATGTTGATTACTCACTATTTGGGTGTTCTCCTCAGTATAGTGTTTGTGGTGATTTCAAGTTTGATCATGTATTAACTATGAATAAAGAGAAGGATGAAATAAGGGAGTCCCAAACTCTAAATGCATACTACGCATCAGAGATGTCTATGATTGATAACATTGCTGGAGAGGAGCAGAATGCTAAATGTCAAAGTAGTATTGATAATAGGCGTGTTGATGGTGAACATTTGCTGATGCCATTCTGTCATGTTAAATCAGGCATCAGTGAGAAGCAATCAGTTTCTCTTGAGGATAGGAAAGTTGATCAGGTGGTTACAAGTAAGAGTATGATGAGGCTTCCTGTTCAAGCGGCTCTCAACAGAGGGTATTCCTATAGGGAGACTGACAATTCTTTTGTCGAGAATGTCCCAAAACAGTCAGTATCCTCTTTGTCAATGCCTATTTTTCATCACAAGCCATTAATTCATGCAAAAGATGAGAAACGAGATGTGATTCTTACTTCTGCTGCTGATGGTACATATGCGACTTTAAATGCTGCAAGACAGAGTTTGCAATGTTCTCAAAGATCTGTCATAACCAGCAAACATCCCATTTATATTAAGGATGAGAAAGAAGTTAAAGTAGTTAAATCCAAGGGCTTGGATAGTAACCATTTCTCAAGAGTCAGTCCTGAATCAATACAAAGTAACTCACTTGGGAGCAAATCTCATGTTGATGATGACTCTGAAATTTGCATTCTTGAAGATATTAGTCAACCTCCTCTCTCAAACCAATCTATATCTCATGGAAAGATCATTGATCCTTTCCATTATTCTGCATACGGTGACACCATCCATCATCCAGGTGTGGGAGCCTTGAGGACAAAGATTATTGATGAACGGGTTCTATACCAAGCTGCATTGCAGGTTAGCTTCTTGAGTTAGGAATTATATCTGATGTGTTCAAATATTTACATAACTTCAGTCACCATTCTCTGATGCGAAGGGAAATTTTTGTCTCTGGAAATAGAGCTAAGATATAATTGGAATGTTTGATTGCTCCTGAACCATAGAAATGCATGCTCATTAGTGTGTGGTGATTTGTGTGACACTGTGTGAAGGCATGTCTCTGTATGGTCTCATGATGTTTCATATTTCTCCATAGTTTTGGTTTTTCTGATATTGATCAAAGATTAGGTTTTGGGCTTTTAGATGTGTTAAATTTGCTGTTTATATTCTCATGATTTTTGTTGTTCAGTAAAAGTTAAAAGGTTGCTCATACTTACTGTATCTTGGAACACTATTTGGTTTTAGTGAGTGAAAGTGAAGGATTTGATCTAGTATGCACATTTGGACAGTTGGTATAAGTTGCTTCGATAAGAAACTAAAAATTCTAGATTGTCTGACAGGATCTTTCTCAGCCAAAATCTGAAGCTAATCCACCGGAGGGTGTTTTGACAGTATCTCTTTTGAGACATCAGGTTTGCAAACTTTTTTTCCTCCACCTTCCTTATGTTGTATTTGTATGCTCATAATATAATAGCAATGACTGAGAGTTGCATATACGAAATGACCTATCTGTTGAAATTACACATATTTGATGAGATTGATTATGTTTTTAATAATTCCCCAGAGAGAAAAGAGCCCCCAACTGATTTGAAATTGATGTTCTAGTTTCATGAATGAAAATAGGATGTCAAGGATACTATGATTATGCCATTTAGTTCTGTCATATGTTTCAAGAAGAAAACATAGCTCCAGTTGGTTCATATTTTAACCTCGGTATGCTTGATGATTTTGTCATAAACTTGCGTGCTAGTTGTTTAGAATAATGATTTTGTTTTGCCTAGCAGGCTGGGACAACCACCACATACATCTGATCTTATTTAAATACAAGTAGGTATATAAATTTTGACAGTCCAGATTGAGGGCAAATTTTGACACTCCAAATTGAGGGCAATGTCGCTCTTTAAGGACCACCCACCAATAATATGCTTGAAGTTTTTGCATTGTGATATCCTAATTTGGTTTTTGATAACCCTGTTCCCTAGTAAAATAGGTTAAATTTCATTACAGAAGATAACATATCTGTAAATTATATTGGCGTAGGCAATCAACTAGTTAGGTTTTAGTTTCTGTGAAAGAGCTTTACATGTCAATTTCATTGTATAGTAATCTTGACTGGCAAGACATTATTTGCAGTGACATCTCTTCAACTTCCATATTTCTTTCTTGTTTGTTTTGTTTTGTTTTGTTTTTTTTTACATGATCATGATAAGGTTATTCACCTTACAAAATTGATAATTTCTTCTTCAGAGAATTGCTTTGTCATGGATGGTTAGGATGGAAACATCGATCAGTAATTGTTTGGGAGGGATTCTTGCAGATGACCAGGTGGATGTTCTTGTTGAACTTAATCCATGAAAAATGTTGGGAGACAATATTTCATTTTTTTTTACGGAACTGTTACTTTTCAGGGACTGGGAAAGACAATTTCAACTATTGCTCTTATTCTTAAGGAGAGACCTCCATTTCGTGAAGTAGATTTAAATCCTATAAAGGAAGAAAATTTTGAAACTTTCGATTTGGATGGGGATGATGATGGTATTATAGAGGTTGATGGAATGAAACAAGTACGCAAGGGTTGTGAAGTTAAATCCAGTTCTTTGAAGATCGCACATTCTTTAGGGCAATCAAAGGGAAGGCCGGCTGCTGGGACTCTTGTTGTTTGTCCCACGAGTGTCCTGCGTCAGTGGGCTGAGGAGTTGCATAAGAAAGTTTCTAGTGAAGCTAATCTGTCTGTTCTAGTGTACCATGGAAGTAATCGAACAAAGGATCCTTCTGAGCTGGCAAAATATGATGTGGTCCTTACAACCTATTCCATTGTAAGTATGGAAGTGCCAAAACAATCTGTGATCAGTGAAGATGATGAGGAGAAAAGAGAAGATCAAGGAAATGATGTTTCACTTGTTGAATATTCATCTGGTAAAAAAAGAAAGCATTCACCCAGTTCTGGAAAAAATGGTTCCAAAAATAAGAAGGGATTAGATGGTATATTGGTTGACTCTCTTGCCCGACCACTTGCGAAGGTTTCGTGGTTTAGGGTTGTCCTGGATGAGGCTCAAAGCATCAAGAATCGCAGAACTCAAGTAGCTAGAGCTTGTTGGGGTCTTCGTGCAAAACGCAGGTGGTGCTTGTCTGGGACCCCTCTCCAGAATGCAATTGATGATCTTTATAGCTACTTCAAGTTCCTCAGATATGATCCTTACTGTTCCTACCCTGAATTCTGCTCTCGATTGAAGGTGCCAATTCAAAAGAATCCAGTAAATGGTTATAAAAGGCTGCAAGCTATTCTGAAGACAATAATGCTTCGACGTACCAAAGGTTTGATTGCTTGTGTTTCGTCTAAATGCTGTCACATATTTCATAGATGATGATGTCAAATTTAATCTGCATGTGATATTAAAACATTCGTGCTGACTGGCTTGTGTTCGATCATCATCTCAAGAAGACTGTGACCTTATGTCTCGTTGATTTTGAAACTGTTAGATGCTATCTGTTGTTTCTGTGGTGCTTGTTGAAGCTTCACTTGGCCGAGGTCCTTTTTCTTTTTATAGTTGAAAACGTGCTACAATTTTCAATTGTTAGTTACATGTCATTTTCATATACTCATTTAATGAAAGACAGTTTACTATACTGGCAGTATTTTTTTCAAGGTTAGTCATTGCATGTCTTCTATAGACTTGGAGATCCCTGAATATGAATCCCAATACTTGTTTTAACAGATTTCTACTTGAAGTAAAATGTTTCCTAAGCTTTATTCATGCCATATGTTCTATCAATGGCTGCAATGAAAGCCTGATTGTAGTGGAGACAATTTTTCATCTTTGCTGCAAATTTTCTGATGTGGTCATTATTCTTTTTATTTCTAACTCAGTCCACATTTCAGTATTTAGGATTTCTTGCTAGGTTAATGATAGTTGTGTTATAGCTGTGATATGCTTAATTGCTGTTAATGTTTCTCTAGGCACTCTTCTTGATGGTGAGCCAATTATTACCCTGCCTCCTAAGGTAATAGAACTGAGAAAAGTAGAATTTACTGAGGAAGAGCGTGATTTCTACACCAGACTGGAGACTGATTCACGTGCTCAGTTTAAAGTATGGATCAACTTGATTATTTAAACACTAAAATTTCAATTTTATATGCATTATTTTATTATGAATTGTTTGGTTAAGCTTTTAATCCTAGTATTTTGTGCTTGACAAATCATTATGAATTGTTAACGCTATTAATTGGATGCTGTATAATAGGTGTGAATTTTAGTTGTTTTGACATCTATAAATTTGGCTTAGGAATATGCAGCTGCTGGAACTGTTAAGCAAAATTATGTTAACATCTTACTGATGTTATTGCGACTACGTCAAGCTTGTGATCATCCACTTCTGGTCAGAGATTTGGACTCAAACACCTTTGGGAGATCATCAGTAGCGATGGCAAAGAAGCTTTCTCAGGAGAAGCAACTACAACTTCTTAATTGTTTGGAAGGATCTTTGGCAATCTGTGGCATCTGCAATGTATGCAATCACACACATCATGTTCTTTGTTTCTCTTAACAAAACTTCAATAGAACAATTTACTCCTATTCTAGTATCATAATCCTATTCGGAGCCCTAGAGTAGTTTATTGTCTATATGAATCTTGTCGAGTTCTTTTTGAACAGAATACTTTTGCATAAAAGTTGAACATCACCATAAAAAATTAGATGCGGAAATTTCCTCTTTGAATAAAAATTGTGCTTTTTCCTGGATTTGCTGTCTCTGTTGCTAAGGAGCTGGTGCCATATTCTATGTGACAGTACAATTAAACAAGTGGGCGAAGGGATCGGGAGTGAGTATGATGAAGGATTTAATGGATTTTCACTTAACTTACAGAGTTTTGCTTTTTTTTTTCACTCAACTTGCAGAGTTATGCATAATTTTCTGGTTTTTTATTGGGTATTTGAGATGCTATTGTCAGTAATTACAACATAGATACGGAAATTTATGGAAATATTTTGTTGTTCTTAGGTTTGGTGTAAAGAAGTCTTCCTTTTCTCCAACGCTTCTTTTCTCTCTTTGTTTTGAAACTTATTTTGATGAGTCTACTTTTTGTTTGTTACTGATAATGACTTTTTCACTTTTAGGACCCACCCGAAGATGCAGCTGTAACAACATGCTGTCATGTATTTTGCAATCAATGTATCTGTGAACATCTCACTGGCGATGACAACCAGTGTCCTGTCTCAAACTGCAAAGAGCGGTTAAATATGTCTTCTGTGTTTTCCAAAGCCACATTGAGCAGTTCTCTCTCTAACCATCCAGGTCAAGATGGTTCTAGTTCTAAGTCTGCTGAGTTGGTCAAATCTTATAGTGAGGGTTCCGTCTGTGATTCTTCAAAAATAAGGGCTGCAATCGAAGTCCTGCAGTCACTGACTAGGGCACAGAATTATATATCTGCAACCAGTACTTCCGAAAACTCATCTGATGAAATTGTGTCAACTCATCCAAAGTTGTTTGTTTTGGAAAATTCTCATGGTCATTGTACTGATAAAAAAAGTTTGCTAGTGGAAAGCAATTTAACTAAGCCACTTGGGGAGAAAGCTATAGTGTTTTCACAGTGGACAAGGATGTTGGATTTGCTTGAAACTCGTCTTAAATCTTCTTTTATTCAGTACAGAAGACTTGATGGTACAATGTCAGTTGTTGCAAGAGATAAAGCAGTGAAAGATTTCAATACGCTGCCAGAGGTTTGTTGTTATTTGAATATTCTTCTGTTGATTTTACTTTATCTACCTTCTCAGGTGCTAGTGGCTGCTTGCATTTTATATTTGCGTGAGAAAGTGTTATTGGCTGCTCCCTTACATTTTATACTTCTGCTTTCTAGGTGTCTGTTATGATTATGTCTTTGAAAGCTGCTAGTCTTGGACTGAACATGGTTGCAGCTTGCCGTGTTCTTCTGCTAGATCTTTGGTGGAATCCAACAACAGAAGATCAGGCAATTGATAGGGCTCATCGAATTGGTCAGACGCGTCCTGTTACTGTGTTGAGATTAACTGTAAAAGACACTGTTGAAGATCGTATTCTAGCTCTACAGGTACTGCTGTCATTGTGCTGTATTTGCTTCATTGAGAAGTTTTTTGAATTCATGAGGCACAGGAGATTACTGCTAACTTGGATTGTTTGATCAATTCTGTTGACTTAGTTACTGAATTAATCATTGTAATAGGAGTTTGTACTGTAATAGGCTCCAAGTTTAAACTACTTCTGTCTGGTATAGATTGTAAACTTTTGGCTACTTGTTTTCACAACGATAGTTTTAGGTGTCTTCATTATGAATCATTGTGTTGGCTTTCAGAAGATACGAGAGAATGTCTTTGTCTGTATTCAAAGCAGATCTTTATTGATTGTCCAAATGCTGACTATATTTTGTTATTGAAATACAGTAAATAGTAAAATGGGATTAACTTGTTAGTAGAAGACCAGGACAGAATTACATCACCAAGCTGGTTCTCTGAAGTTTTAGTGCAAGTTTTCTCCAGGATCTAAAATTGTTAAATGAATGCTTTACTTTTGCAGCAAAAGAAGAGAGAGATGGTATCACATGCATTTGGAGAGGATGAAACTGGTGGTCAGCAGACTCGATTAACAGTGCAAGACTTGCACTACCTCTTTAATATGTGAATACAATGATTGACAGATTTTTTTCTTGACTTACACCAGATGATCTGTAGGAAATTTTTTCAGCGGCTGATGTATGCATCTAGACCCTTGGCTGTCTGTTGCTGGTGCAGCTTGTATACGAAATCTTGCCTGACTTGTTCACAAAAGGGGTTTAACACAGGGAATTAGGCTTTTTGTTCACAAAGATGATTTACATAATTTTTTATTCTTTTGTTTTTGTAGTTCTACTTAATAGCTCCAATTTCCTTGTATAGATAGACGTGTAGAGCTGATAGTCTGAGACAGTAATAGTAAAAGACGGCAGATTTATAGCACACCTTGTGTTACCAAACTGTAAATGATCAAAGAAGAGGGGCTTATTATTATTATGCCTCTCAATTTGTTGTTTGTGTTTTCTTCTAGTATGCTTACTTATCATTTATTTACATACATATATATAAAGTTTTTATATGTTTATTTATTATAAAATCTTAAATTTTCATAATCAAAACCATAATCAATTGAATAGATCACTTCAGTCATAATATTTTCATTTATTTTTTATAATTATATCTGAATTTTGATTTCATCTTATTTATTTTCAATATATGTATATATATATATATATTATAAAATCTGAAAATTTTTTAATCAATTAAAATTTTTAATTATAATTAGTTGAATGAAAACAGCTAAAGGAGTTGGGATTATAGACCCATGCCCTCCCGACCTCTACCCTGTTGCCCTTTCTTAGGTTCTTGATTTATTCTCGACGGCTTTTTCAGACTAGACGCTCTTGTGCTCGAGGTTGTCAACTGCCACGAGTTTCGGGTTAAATCAGCGAAGTAAGGCTCCAGACTTAGAACAGCTCTTCTGAACCATAATCACCGTCCACCGTCCACCGTCCGCCGTCCGCCGTCCGCCGTCTAGCAGGTTCGATTCCGTCTCTGATAATTTATGTTATGTGTTACCTTTTTTTTAGTTGAGTGCTACATGAATCCCAGCTAATTATAGTTAATTGAGTGATTGATTGTCGTCAAACCCTAATTTTT
>JANITW010000002.1:60313060-60329226 GCA_027564335.1 Erythroxylum williamsii
CAGATTGTTCATGTAAATGCAAGAATGTTGGGTTTGAATGTAATCTATGTAATTTGCATATGTCTTATTCAAATGCACCATTGTATGGTTTGAATTAGCAAAAGAAGAAGGATTGAGATTGTATTGTTTTATAATTTGGAATGGTATAGATATCTAGGAGTGTGGTTGTTGCCCTTGAATTGTATCTGGAGACACTTTGGAATTGAATTATGTTGTATGAGGTTGGATATTGAGTTTTATGCAGATGAGGGTAATTGAATTGAAGTTTGGCTAGTTAAATATACAGAGGAGATGCTGTCAAATTTTTACAAAATTTGACAGAATTTCACTTAGGTTTTAGACCATCTTAGTTTTGGAACTGAATTGAGGTGTCTTCTTAAAGAATGTAGCATACGTTTAGAGCTTTCTAATGGTATATGATGTGCCTTATTTGGAGTTAGGAGTAAAAACTTATGGGGGTTAAACCTATACCAGTTACTGTTCATGTGGCTATTTCACTGTTTCATTAGTCATTATAAGAGCAATGTATTTGAGTGAGTTTTTACCTCCTTTAATGATGGAATTGAGTTTTGCATCCTAATGAAACTTGTAGAGCATCTTGTTATCTTTCCATTTAGGTATAATATGTACTTTTTAGGATTTGGAGTAAGAAGTTATGACAATTGGAAGATATCTATTTAAGTCTTTTTTTTTTAATGTTCATATTGCTTGTGAGTTTATGATAGCCTTGATGATTAAGGATTTAATTCATGGTTTGATGAACCAATTAAGCTCGTTGAACTTGGATTTTGAAGGGTTATGAAGTGTTTATGCTTTAGAATAAGTTAAATTTGTGAAGTATACAAGTGGTTATAAAGTTAGGTTGAAGGTGAGATGTTTGGAAGTGGAATTGGAGTTTTGAAAAATGGCATGTCCATTAAAAGGACATGGATGTCCATTAAACGGACAGCCTCGGGTGCAAAAACCCCCCTTAGCCTACCCATGTCCGTTAGACGGACTTGCATGTCCGTTTAACGGACATTCTCAAATCATTTGGGCCACTTTCACCCGAATGTGTCCGTTTAACGGACAGCTACGGGAAAGATTGTGAATTTAGACAAAGTTAGAGGCCGAATCTCGTTTTGTGATCTTCATGAGCGTTGTAGATCTAGATGTCTTCTTTCTGAGGGTCAAAGAAAGAACTCAATCCGACGTCTAGATTAAAAGTTATGATAATCGTGCCAAAAGAGTTTCAATTTGATTTTGGAAGTGAATATAGTCTATTACTTTGGGCATAACTCCCTCATCCGACCTCCAATTGAGGTGAGACTTGAACCATTAGATTTCTAAGACATATATCTTTCTATACAAAACAATTGATACCATTTGAAGTTAAATTGAAGAAGTTTACATTAAAATAAGTGAGAGGTTGGTTTGGAGATCATATTTGGAGTATAAGCTCTTTTAGGCTTTTTAAGCATAACTTGAGTTATATAACTCCATTTGAGGTGATTCTTGTTTCAAATCGAACTCAAGACTTAAGGCTACATTTTGTATGAATAAATCAATTCATGATTTTAGTGATTTATTGGTGTGCGCTCGCCGCGAATGTTGAGTTACAGCTAATGACCTTGTAAGGAAATAAGCACAAGGCTTTGGGACTTCAGAAATTGGGCTCAAGAAACGTGTCCAATAGATGTGGAATTAAAGCAAGAGTAAGAGTGTTAAGTTATAAGCAGTTGGGGTCTGGTCTCTGGATCGGATTCCAACACTGTGCATCCGAATATGTTTGGAGGAAGCATTAATACTGAAGGATCAAAACGTGAGTAGTTAGCTTTTGTATAGGAGTTCTGAAATTCAATACTCTTGATGGCATTCGATTCAACAAGTACACTTTTGTGGTGATTGCATCCGTCCAAAACCTCTTAGGTGCATTTGCATTAGTTAATAGTGCTCGAGCAATCTCAAGGATGTGACGATTCTTCCTTTCAGCAATACTATTTTTCTTGGGTGTTTGAGTGCACGAGGTTTGGTGGATAAGACCATGTTCTTAACAATATCTTTGAAATTCACCATTGTCATACTCCTTACCATTATCAGAATGAATAATCTGTACTTTTATAGAAAACTGGGTTTTAATCATCTTATGAAAAGAATTGAGGATTCCAAAAACTTCACTTTTATGTTTCATCAAATAAACCCATATCATTCTCATGCAGTCATTAATGAATAAAACAAACCAAGAAATGCCAGATGCAATACTAATAGGAGCTGGTCCCCAAACATCTGAATGTATCAAAGTAAAAGGAGTTTCACATCGTCTTATCTTGGGAGGGAAAGGAACACGATGACTTTTTGAAACAATACATGCCTCACATTTAAATTCCAAACCACCTATTCCATGAAAAAATTCAAAAAACATTATACTCATATAAGTGAGCGAAGGATGTCCAAGTCTTTAATGCCACAAATGCATTTAATCCACTTTATTCTTTGTGCTCGCCATGCTCTTCACTGGACCCGTACTAACATCATCCATATAATATAGCCCATCCCTCTTAGTATCACGACCAATAATCTCCTTGGTTTGAACATCCTGAAATAGACAAAACTTGAGGTACATTAGAAGGCAACAATTTAACTCCCCTGTAGCTTGACCAATAGATAGAAGTTTATTTTTTAAGGTAGGCACAAGCAAAGTATTAGGTAAAGCCATACCACTAGAAAGTTTTACTTTTCCTGATCCTACAACTAGATGCTTTTCACCATTAACACTAGTCACATTACTCCTTTTAGAGATTGAATATTCCACAAAATGTAATGGGTCATACGACATATAATTAGTTGCACCTTAATCAATTATCCAGAAATTATTTCCTGGATCTCTCATTGCCACTACATTGTTTACTGATTCTTCTGTTTCTCATAAGGGATCAAGAGTGAGTTCAATGGTAGAACTACCCTCATCTTGTCTTGCTCGAACAATTCCAGATTGTGCCTCAATTTTAGTACTAGTCAAGGCATCTCTACTTCGTCGCTTCTTCTTTGCCTATAATTCATGCCACCAATTAAGATAGCCATGTAATTTAAAGCACATCTCCTTTGTGTGTTTCCTCCCTCCACAATGTGAACATATTCCTCATCCTTTATTCTCTTGTTAGTTCTTAAACTTCTTTCCACTGGTTGTTTGAGACCGCAACTCTCCCTTAGTCACCATAGCTGCTCCACTCAAACCAATTTCATCATTCTTAGTTAACATCACTGTTTGCCACAATTTTTCCTTTCTCACCATGGCATAAGCCTGTTTAACAGTGGTAAAAGGTTGCACTTGGAGAACATCTCCACGTATTTTATCCAATCTATCATCTAAGCTATCCAAAAAACGTAGACACGATCCTCCTGCAACATAGAATTATATTTCTATATGTCTACACTGCATTGCATCAGGTTTGGTCTTCAAAAATCTATCTCTCTGCAAAGCGCTTGCAAACTATTGTAATAGGCCTCAATGGAACCCCCCTTGTTTCAATCTCATCACTTTTTGTCTCAAGTCATAAACTTGAGAAATATATGACCCATCGAAATATGTAATAGCAATTGCATCCCACACAGCCTTTGCAGTAAGATACCTAATATAATTGACAATCAATTTTGGTTCCATAGAGTTAATTAACCAACGTTTAATGATAGCATTCTCAGTCCTTCATCTCCTGAAGGTTGGGTTAGATTCTTAAGGTGGTGAATAATCTCCATTAATGTACCCAAGTTTATCCTTCCTAGCAATATACATCTTGATGATTTGAGACAACAATCCATAGTTGTTGTCATCTAGCCATACGCCGATCGGTGTGGTCAATGTCTCTGGTTGTCTCACAGATGACGAAACCTGGCCCAAAACTTGAGAAAGACTCTTTGTTAGATCTGTAAGAGTTGGATAAGTGGATGAACTAATAGTTGAAGGGGTTTGGTCACTCATCTTCCCTCACGTATTTTTCCCTCACAAAAGCACCACTTCACGGTGATGTTTGGATGATTGATTGAGTAGCAACAATCTACTATGCCATTCCATTCCTTTGGAGCATCATAAATGTAGCATTTGTTAGGTATTGCTCTCCAAATATCTATAACAAAATCATGTTGAAAAAATAAGTGCCTTATGCTCTCTTCTGCATTTTTTCATAATATGCACTAGATAATGAGATTTAGAAACATTGCCAACCTATCAAATGTTGGCAGTTTGTGTTCCATATGTAACCATAATATAGTGAAAGCAAGAGGAAGTTGATGTTTAAACCAAATAATCATAGTCCATTGGTTTTGTTTAGGTTGCCTTGAAGGAATTTCTTGTATGAATGGTTGGTGAAATTGCCATTCCTAATGAGCTTCCATATGATGGTGTTTTCCTTATCATTAATGTAGGTTTGGATGATCTCAAAGCTTATAGAATTAGGAATAGGAATTTTCCTGAAGATGTCCTTGTTGAATAAAGCTACAATGATTGTCATCTTTTGTTATTCATAGGCCCTACTAATAGCCAATTGTCTTACCAAAAACTTATTGATCTTCCGTTTCCAACCAATCAAATAATATCATACCTAAAATTGTCTCTCATTTTCAATGTAGCTTTGTTGTAAATGAGGCAGAAGATTTGAATTTGATATTCTATATGCACTTGGATTTGATGTAGATGTCATGAATCCTTTTACACCATAAATTCTGTTTATCCTTTAATAGTCTTCATAATCTCTTGGTGAGCATCACTATTTTCATTATCTTGAGAGGGATTATACTGAGGCCTCCTTTTTCTTCCAACATCACTCCATTTTTTTTAACTTTGTTTGAGGTCTCTTTGTTACCTAACTATAGGAAGTTGTTGCATATCCTATGAATGTATTTGGCAAATAGCAACAAAGAATGCAATATAGGTTGTCTAGGAAACATTGATAGAGTTTAAAACATATGCAATGAGTTAAGTTCTACCTTCAGTTGAGATATTCTATTGTTAAATTTATCAATCAAAAAGTTGTAGTCTCTTATGGTTAGTTTGGATGCAACCACTAGAGTACCAAGATAGGGTATAGGAAAATGACGAAGATTAAAGCCAATAATAGTCTTTAAGTTTTGTTTCTCATTTATAGCACTCTTTAATAGGTAGATACCAATATTAGTGCAATTAACTTCTAGAGCAGATAGTTTTTTAAACATCTTAAGTGTTTTTAATAAGGATGAAACTAATTTAGAATTAGCTTTAGAAAGGAGTATGAGATCATCAGTAAAACTCAGATTTGTGATTTGCATTCTCCTACATTTGGAATGGAATTGAAAGTGCTTTGTTCTTTCCACTACTCTTTTGAGAAGTACGATGAATACTTCTATTAATAGAGTAAATAAATAGAGTGATATAGGACAAATTCCTTTTTAGCTTTTGAAAGTTCTAGTGAGCTATCCATTAATCTGAATGTTAAAGGAAGGAGTGGTTATGCATTATTTGACCCATTAAGTGAAAGATTTTAGAAAATCCATTGCATTAAGGATGCTAAAAATGAAATCCTAAACCACATTATCATATGTTTTCTTCAAATCAATTTTGAGTAAGCAATTCAAGTTGCCTCTTATTTTGGAATAGGTTTTCCTAATTCTTATAGCAACATGATGTTGTCACCAATGATTCTTCAACGGATGTATGCACCATATTCCGGATCAATATGAAACTAAGCACTTTCTTTAATATGTGAGCTATGATTTTAGCAATGATCTTGTATATTGAATTACAATAGGCTATAGATAAAAAAAAATATGAAAAATATTTCTTCTCACCACCCTTTGGAATGATGGTTATAAAAGTTTTGTTAAGTTTAATGAGTAAAGAGCCCTTACTGAAGATTTCTAGTACAACATCCATTTCAGAGGCCATGTTTTGATAAAAAAAATTAGATTGAAACCATCATAGCCAAAAGCCTTATGAGGGTTCAATCATCTTAGAACATCTTCAAACTCCTGCATAGTAACAATTTCGCTCAATATTTTTGTTTCTTAAGTAATCAGGCACCCTTTAATGATCACTCTAAGAAAAGGAACGGATGAGTGCGAATTAGTGGCACGTTCATGATGCATGAAGGGTCTGAAAGTCTCATATAGCAATTGGTGTTGAGATTCCATCCTATAATCATCTGTCTCTAAAGAGATTTTTTTTTCTCCTGGAATCTACACCCTTGTGGAAAAAGGATGAGTTTTTGTTTCCTTTTTTCAACCATTCAGTGCTAGATCTTTTCTTTATAAGAGAGAGGTCATAAGTTAAGGCCTTAGAGAAATTTTATGTAACTTCTCTTTCCATCTCTTGAAGTGCTCAAAAGAGGGATTTTTATAGAGTTCTTGGTGGATTTTCTCAAGACTAATCCTTGCAGTATTTAGGAGATGATGTGCTTCCAATATTCTTTAAGAATAATATTTTCATCTCATACTTGTTGATTTTAATTTTCCTAGCATGGATGAATTTTTTAAAGCCCTTAGTTCTGGATTTTAAGTCGTTACAGATTCCATCATCAAAACTTGTCAAATAAATTAAGAAATTATTGAAGGGGATTTTAGAACTTACTAATGATAAGTGAGTGCTGAATGATAAAAAAGGCTAATATTGGTAAAAATAAAAGAAGTTATTTGAAAAGGCTAGAAACCGTTATTGATTGGCAAGGCTATAAATTAGTTTCTTTCTAATGAAATTGATCCTCAAGTGATTGTTGCTTCAATTGAAGAAGTTCCCACTATGGAAAAGGTCAGTAAGTTGGGTTTCATCTAAACAATTTCTCATATTACGATATGAGATTCCTATGGATCTAAATCCTTCAGCTTCCTCACTTTTGATAATGAAATTAAAATCACTAGTTAAGAGCCAAGGAATTGAGATAATGATAGCCTTATCTTTGAGTTGATTCCATAAAAATACCCTTTGATAACAGTTCTTATGAGTATATATGAATAATATATACATCAATTTACCTAATTTCTTAATTAACACATCTAGATGGATGAGTTGTTTTGTTATGATGTGTGATCTCTCTCCGTTGATTAGGAAGCATTTTGACTAGATCGTAATTTCCTTGTTTAATTTAATATTATGAAATTCTAACAATCTCAATTTTATTCTTATCAACATGCTTTTGATTAAAATTTGTTTGTGAGGGGTATTAGCTCCTCTGATATTCCATGCTAAGATCTTCATGTGGTTAACCCCACATATGGAGCCATCTTTTTTGTTTTTAACCTTATTCTGAAAACAAGTTCAAATCCTTGTTTATTTTTCTCCATATCTTCAACTACCTTGTTTGGAGGTTTAGGAGGAGTGTCATTTTTTAGTAGTGTGACTTATCATCTCTACAGATAGTGTTGTATTAGTTGGTGAAGAAACTTCAGTGTTTTTATTATTGCCTAGTAAGCCTATGAGTACGTTACCATTAAACTCTTTGACTGGCCTTCTCCATTTATAGTGTGATTGTTTTCTTCGATATGGAAAAGTCTTCCCAGTGTGTTACCATATCTTTTTACTCACATGTTGGGGCTTCCATGTATAAAATGCCCTCAAATGATCTTCAATTGGTTCTATATTTTCATGAAGTCAAATGATGGGTATAACCTTAGGTAGATTGGCCATAGTGGTAACTAAGATAAATATTCTAGCTAAATTTATTCTTTTAACTTCAACACTGGCTTGCTCCATACATATAATCTTTCCAATCAAGTTTGCTAAGTGGCTGAGACCACTTTCGAGTACTTGAGCAGAACATCATGAATGCTTATCCAAATGGGAATGTGCTCCTGTTTGATCTCCTCCATCTTTAAACAAGGATGACAAGTTTGGAGTAATAGTGATTTGTTATGCATATACCATGGACCATCCTGTAATATTTTCTTTGCATCTTTAGAGCGAGAATACTTAAAGAGAAACACATCATCATTATTTACCATTACATCATGTAATCCATGATATTTCTAGTTGTTTAATGGCCATTGTTTCATCACAGGAAATGCTACCCTTTTATCTAAGAAGAGTCCCAGTACAGTTAGCTTCTACCTTACAAAGATCCATAATTGGAGATATAATTCTACGTATAGAAAACTTACTAGGAGCAATAGTTTAACTTTAGTTTAGGTCTAAAGTCTCCTATAACCTAAACCCGAGATTTTCTTATAAAATGCTCAAAATGACTAGAGTGCTGAAGTGATCTAGAAGTAGTTATTAGATGAAGCTTAGAACTGGATGAATCTAGTTACAAAAGTGTAAAGGCAGGAAAATCTTAGAATCCACAGAGAGAGAGTAAAGAATGATATATAAAGCTAGTTTAGAAAGAAGATACAGAGGAGCAACTGAGGTGATAAGAGGTGACTAAGGATGCAAAGGATGTTGTTGTCTAAAAAGCGCATGCTATAGAAGGATATTCATTCATGGTTGAAGAAGAATGCACTGGGAGGTAGCAAAAGGTGAAATGGAGCAACTGAAGGTGAAAAATGATAGAACAAGGGAAAAGCATTGAGTCTAAAGATAAGTAGAATATAAGGAAGCATGTAATAATGAGATGAGGGAGCAAGATGTTCAGAGAGAGCTACATGGTGGTTGAAGGGAGCACTAATACATTGTCATCTCTCACTACAACCTCAAAGGAGAAGGTAACAATTTAGAACCCTAAATATTTTATTGTTTAATAAATAGACCATTGTAACTTGGAATAACTATAACATCACTACTAGAAAATTCAGAGGCTTAGCTGGTTTATTTTGGTGTATAATATATATTTTGAATAAAAAGCATAAGAGTTGTACCGCAATTGGATTTAAAAATTAATGGAAGAGGTTTCTTTAACTTTTATCTTCTTTGAATCCGTTTTTTCTTTTTTTGGGACTTTTATTTAAGAGTTGTACCATAATTGGATTTAAAAATTAATAGAAAGGGTTTCTTTAACTTTTATCGTCCTTGAATCTTTTTTTTCTTTTATGGGACTTTTATTTATTTCATAGGTCTTCTTATATTTTTTGAACAAAAATATCAGTTGAAATTAGACATATAAATTGATTTAACTTAAGTTGATTAGATTATTAAGCTCAAAAATTAAAGTATTTAATATTTAAAATTAAATTTACAAGTTTGGTTGAATTTAAAAACTAAATTTAGATTTAGTTTATATAAAAAGTCCAAAATAAGGTACCTCACTTAACACTAATAAATATAACCATTTTCTCCCTAAAGGGAATAAAAAGATGTTTTGAATAATTTATAACCATTTCTAACTCTGACTGCTCTCTAGAGAGAATAAAAAGATAATTTTGGTTCAGTCAGCTATTTGGTTACAAATTCATATGCCTCTTTTATTCATACCATAGCTACTTCTTCTTCTTCCCTTCTTCTTCCTCGATCCATCATAAAACTCCTCATCTCCTTTACAAACTCTCTCATTAATCTCTTAGCTTCATTTCCACTCCATCGCTCTGTCACTAGAGTCTGACCAAATGCATGATAGTTTCAGGCCTAAACTAAAAGTGCTTAGTTAACTTTCCACCACCTTTAGAAAAGTTGTTAGATACGGTGAATGATGTTGCCCCTCCTGTAGCTCGTGCACTGGATGCCATTGTTGAACCCTTGCATCTTATCATAATAATAATTTGTAAATCATAAGAAAACCCCACAAGCGTTAACCAACCTAGAAGAACTTGGAAGTAGGTGTTGGATGATTCTGCAACTTCACTTTAGCTCCATTTTATCCCCCCAAAGATGACCAATGGGAAAGCCATAATTACTCCTAACAAAGAAACACTTAAAGAAGGCAAGAGAAAAATGAATAAATACATTGTTGGGGTTCTTTATGGTTAAGAGACTCTCATTTAAAGTGTTGAGTTCCTAGGTAATAAAACAATGAAAAAAAGATGGCCAAAAGGTATTGTTAAATGAAGACTATGTATTTTTGTTTAAATTTGACTCTCTTAGTCTAGAAAACAAAGTCCTATAATTTGGTCCATGGTTTTCAAAGGAGCTTTTTATGGAATATTTTAAATAGTTTCAAAGATAGCATCAAGGAACCTACGTCCATTGCATACTTAAAATCTATGAAGTGGAAGCTGAAATAATCTCCTTAAGAATTAAGGAAATGTGTTAACACCTTATAGGTTAATGATTTAAGGAGTAAGGGCCTAAAGTTCATGTAGATAAATGAACAATAAGGAAGATGGTTCATTAGGAAAAAAAAATTAATAGGGCTATGATGAATGAATCCTGAATCTAGGAATCCCTAGGAAGTATAGAAAATTTGGAAATCAACTACTCTTGGACCATACATCTATAATGTCCTATTCCACCTTAAAGCAGTAAATTAGGAGGTATTCTTTCAGATTTAACAACTACCTAATTGACATAGAAGGTTAAATTTGCTTTAAATAGAGGGCTTAATATAGTGATTTCTAGAACTAAGCTATTATCTTGTATAAGAAGACTACAGTTGATTAAATGAAAACTGAAGCAATTTAAGCAAGCCTATAGTCCTAATACTTAGAAAGAAGTGAGAGAAGATAAGGGAAGATGAAAAGTAATACAGGATGAACTGTATAAAAAGCCTCATGATGTACCTTTAAGGATTGTTGAAAAAGCAGCCCTTAAACATTGTACCAGGATATTAAATGCGTACAACTCACAAATGAAGCAGATAGCAAAAGCAATTTAGCTAAAAGATGGAGACAGGAACATAAATTTCTTCCACAAGGCTATACTTGAAAGGGTGAATAGTAACAAAATTATTCCACTAATCAGTGCAGATAGTACTTTCCTCTCCTAATAGGAGGTCTATAATTTCTTCTCTAATACTATTGAAACTGATTCAGATACTAACTCTTTTGTGAACTAGGTGGCTCAAAACCTTAGGGATAACATTCCTCTTGAGATAGTTGATATTTTGGCCAAACTTATTGAACATGAGGAGGTGAAAAGGGCCCTATTCTCCTTACACCCTAACAAGACTCTAGGTCCAGATGGGTATAATGCTTAGTTCTTTCAGTGTACATTAGAGTAAGCAAACACTATGGTGACTAAAATTGTAATGGAATTCTTTAGTATAAATTTAATATCGAGAAAGTTTAACAAAACCTATAAAAATCTTATACCAAAGGTGAGTTGTATAAAGGAATATTGACTTATATCCTATTGTAATGTCATTTATAAGACCTAGCTACCAAATTGAAACTAGTAATGGAGTTTGTGGTTAACTGCTCATAAAGTGCTTCCATTAAGGATAGATTTATAGGAGATAACATTTTGTTGGTGAAAGAATTCCTTAAAGGTTACAACAGAAAGAATACCAGCATGAACTGTATGATTAAAGTTGATTTCTAAAAGGTTTTTGACATATTAGACTGGGGCTTCCTATTGAATACTCTAGAAGCATTTGGAGTACTAGATACATTCATCAATTGGATATATTAATGCCTATCCAATCTTTCCTATAGTGTAATCATAAATGGGGAGCCAATAAAAATAATCAAAGGTGTTAGAGGTTTAAGGCAAGGAGACCCTTTATCTCCTTATCTATTTACATTAGCTGTAGAGGTAATTATAACAATCTAAAGGCCTTTACAAGGAATGGGAAATTCAAATATCACTCCTAATGTAAAGCATAAAGAGTTATATCATTTGATTTTATTGTATAAGTTCTTGAATTAAAAGTCGAAAACCTATCAGACACACAATCTTTTCACACAATTTACCAATAGATTATTATGGGTGAATTTAACTCAATAATGGTGGAATTCCTGCTATTTAACTTCACCATCCAAGTATCAATCTAGTCAGATGAATTTTCTGAAGTGGGATGATGTAATGATAAAGTTGAATCCAAAGGAAAAATGAACTCCCAATAAGTCAAAAGGGTTTTAACTTATATTAACTTCCATATCAAATAATTAACACTTGGCCAACTAGTATAAAAGTCCTCTATAACCCCTTGGCTATGCATATAGTCGAAGTAATTGTTTAAAATAATAATTGGTGGGATCATTCCCTACAATTAGAACAACATTGTGTTGAATATTGAGTGTTGAATATGAATACTAGTATTAGTTTAGACAAGCAGTTTATTAGTTTATTATTTACATTAGGCAAAAATATGTTTGTTAATGTCAAAATTAAAGAGAGATGAACTTTTAAAAATAGTGCATATATATTAATCATAATGTTGTTTAATTATAATTATGAATAACATATATATTTAGATGTTGATTGTTTTAGATGGATGAGCATATCGCTTTAATAGAGAGTTATAATCCATTACCAAAGATAGAAGTGGAAACTTCTAATCCCATGCCAAGTGAAGATAGAAATTCAACTCAAAGTCAATTCAAAAATGAAGTTTGTAATCACTTCAATAATACTTGATTGACGGACAGAGTAGAAAAAGCCAAATGTAAATATTGTTAAAAGATACTGGGTGGGAATTCAAAAGGCGAAACCTCATGTAGATTCATGTAGTAGAAGGAAGATGGTATTAAGCGGTCAAACATTTTTTACCCCTAACCTTATTAGAGGGAAGAATGAAATGACTGCAACATCATATGAAAACAATAAATCAAAGTTATTGATGGCTTATATGGTAATTAGTGATGAACATCCACTATCTTAGCTAATACTAAAAGATTTAGAATGTTTTGCAACTCACTACAACTGATCTTTAAGGTTCTAAGTTAGAATACATTGAAGAAGGACATTATGAAGATATATGAGGATAAGAAGAAAGAAGTTGTAAGAACATTGTCGAGTAATAAAGGACATATTATCATTATAACAAAAATGTGGACAACAAATAACCAAAAGAAGGCTATATGGTGGCGACAACACATTTTGTGGAAAATGATTAAGCTTTACACAATAAACTTTTCAGGTAATTTATATTTTTTTAATATTATTATCATTTACTTTTTCAATATGTTATGATTGATGCTAGTAATATTTGTACATGAAAAGTTCATTTATGTATCCACATCATATACAAGTGAAAGGTTTGCAACCATATTAGGAGACTATTTTAAGGATTTTAATATCGACAACAAATTACCCACCATAACAATTGACAATTGTAGCATGAATGATGCTATGATTGAAAAGTTGAAGAATAAGATAGAGGTTGGGAGCTTGTTGGTTGGCTAAAGCTTATTCCGTTTGCATTGTTTTGTACATATTATAAACTTGATTCTAAAGGATGGATTGGTTATCATAAAGGAAGAAATAGATTCGATTTATAATAATGTAGTATATTGGAGTGCAACATTTGAAAGGGTTAAGAAATTTGAAGAAAATGCATGATATATATGCATTCCTAGTACAATGGACCTCAACTTTCAAGATGTTAGAGTTAATGGTCAAATATGTTGATATGTTTATTAGGCTAAGACAAGAGATTCTCATAATATTCACATTCTTACTGAAAAGCAATAGGAGTTAGCTATAGAACTTTGTGCGATGTTATAATTATTTTATAATGTGACTGAATTGTTCTTAGGAACAAATCCAACTTCACTTTGTTGCTTTAGCACTATGTGTGAACTAAAGAACGCTTTATCTAATTAG
Organism: Erythroxylum williamsii; assembly: GCA_027564335.1. NCBI lineage: Eukaryota > Viridiplantae > Streptophyta > Magnoliopsida > Malpighiales > Erythroxylaceae > Erythroxylum > Erythroxylum williamsii. Next base: position 60,326,634 of record JANITW010000002.1, read on the forward strand.
ATGTTTGATTTGAATGAGGTTTTTCGGGTTATGACAGAGTAGATGATGGAGTAGTTGAATTCTTATTAGTCTATGGTTGGACATATTGTTGCAGTCTTATAAGTGTTGGACCCGAGATACAAGATAGAGGGGTTACTTTTATATATAATGTGTTGTATGGTAATCGAGCCCAGAAACATGCAGATGTCATTGTACTAGAATTGTTTAATGATTATCAACTTAGGATTGACAAAATTAATAATCAGGATCGAAATAGTTCAGGTTATTTAACTCCATCTTCAATCTTAGGTTCAGGCTCATCTTCTAAGAGCAATTTGTTACTTTTACTTTCAAAATTTATGAAAGGAAAAAAGGCTAAGACTTTGTAAAATATGATGGAATTAGATAACTATTTGACAGAAGATTGTGTGGCCAACATTAAAGGTGTGCTGTTTGAGGTATTATTATGGTGGAAAAGTTGTGGAAATAATTTTTCGATCATGCAACTAATTGGACAAGACTTATTAGCAATTTCATCACCCACTGTTGCTTCAGAGTTTACTTTTGACACTAATGATTAGGTTATTAGTTCTCTTCATGCTCTTCCTTATCCACGTACTGTGGAAACTCTTAGGTATGCGAAAAGTTTGTTATATAATGAACATATTGATGGTAAATTCTTTTCTTCTTAATATATTTATTTTATCTATTTTTATATTATCTTATTTAATATTGTTTTCTCTATTTGTAAATTAATAGAGCCACAAGTATTAATTCTAAGGTGACTAGTCATACTCATCAATCAAGTGGACATTATTTTGATAAAATATTTAAAGATGAAGGTATATTTAAGTATGTATTAATTATTACCATATCCTTAATATTCTTTTAGTTTTAATATTACATTACTAAATATAATATTTTTGTTGGGACCCGTTTCCGGAACCCAACCTCGGAAACATAAATCAAAAAACAAAGTGCCAGAAACGAAAGAACGGATCATAAAGCGAAAGTGAGCCAAACGGCAAAACGAATGATCGGACGGAATTCGCTTAAACTAAACCACAAAACTTATACTCTTGCTCAAAAATATACAACGGAAACAAATCAAAAGCAAAATCGAAAGGCGGACAAAGCGGACCACAAAACAAAAGTGGGCAAAAATCAAAAGGGAATCATAAAGCGAAGGAATCGAAAGCGCAGTCGCAGAACCAAAAGAATTGAAAGGCTGCAATTAAACTTAAGGTCAAATTCTAACATCCAAAAATGCATACTTTAGAAGAAAACAAACAAACGCGTTGGAAAACTATAAAGACGATCCAATCTACCTCAATCCACTTAGACAATTGGGTATAAACCCAAATCCAAATCGGTATAATTTTTTTTTCATCTTTATTCAAAGAAATACACTTTCAAAACATTTCATTCATCAATCAAAAGGAGATCATAAATTCTCAAACCTTAATTCATTTCATGCTTCATATGCGAATCATAACCATCAATTTATGCACAATAAGCACTTCAATATTTCAGATCAATCATCACAATTCATCGGACTTCCTATCCGGAATCCAAACACAATCAATCGCATTCATATTTCAATTCTATACACAAATCCATATGCCATATCCATACACAAGTGTACATTCCAATTTCATACACAAATACATAACTCATTTTTCATATTCCAAAATAAATGCATTACAAACTTTAATGGCATTTTCAAGCCACAATACAGCATCAATCTCAGAATCTGAATCCAAATACAAAGATACAACTCCAAACTACACAGGATATAAAAGTCCCAAAATTCTCAACATGTCTAAGATATAAATCTTACAACAAATTAACTTAAAAACCAATCATATACATAACGAACGGACGTCTTGACTTTCTTTCATCTAATCTCCTTCTTGATACCTGGAGTTGGGGATGAAAGGGGGCGAGTTTTACAACTCGTGGATAACATGTTTATAACAGAAAAATAAGCAAAAATCATTTTCAAAACTCATTTTCATTTCATAAAATTTCACGGTTGAAACATCAAATGCTTATTTCTCCAAAATCTCAATTTTTTTAAAATTCACGTACAATTTCCAATCATGTATGCATCAAACTTGTAACACAACATAAGCACATAACATATCAGAAATTGGTTTGGGTCGGTCCAGAAAACAGAACGTACTACACATTTTCACGTAGCGATCCTGTGTAATCGTGAACAGAACGTACTATACATTCCCGCGAAGAGGTCCTGTATAGCCGTGAACTTATGGGAGTCCTTAACGGAGCTCCAATGCCACTAACGGGCAGGCGAGAGAGGCCTTTGACAAGTGCACTTGACATTTTATGGGACTTAACCAAACCCACATAACACAACTTCACACTTGAAATCAGATTGCCCGAAGGCACATTTCAAAAACTTTATTTTTTTTCATAATCATGTCACATCAGACACATTTACATTCAAAATTTCACAATTTCAATCACATTCACATAACATATTCTCAATCATTCAAAGAATGTAGCAATTATAACAATTATCAAATCATTCAAACACAATGAATTCAACAATTATTGCAATGTCTTAAATCATTCAAAACCATGAATCTGA
>JANITW010000002.1:60350276-60360711 GCA_027564335.1 Erythroxylum williamsii
TTAATTTATTCTTGATAATTTTTGCGCAATTTACGAGCTATTTCTGATCTCAAGGATGACAACAAGAAAGCAAAAGTCTGGCAATTGGCGAACGAAGCTAGGCTTTGGTTCAAAAATTAATACTGGACAGCAACGACAATTCGGTCATGTTTAGAACAAAAAAGTTAAATAAAGAACGCAAATTTCTGAAGTATTCAACAGCTATTCATCCAAAGTATGTCTAATAGCATGGTACAGAACTTATTAAACTTTTATTTTAGTTTGACTTATTAATTGTATTTAACTTCTTATAGAAAATTATAATAGATTCATAATAACAAGGTGTTAAATGGTCCTTTTCCATACTCCATCAATGAAGTTTAGTACGCATTTATTTCGGTTCAAACAAAGTTAAAAGCATTTTATCATCTTATTGAATTGTGTGTTAAAGCATTCTTTTGCATGTCCATACCCATCACTTTCAGTCCTCGTATGATGCAATTGCCACTTAGATTTTGCATGTCCATACCGATCACTTTCAGTCCAGACCACGTGTTGAGGGCTTAAAAAGCATCAGATTTAATTAATCCCTATTTCCACTGCGCCTGGAGGTAAGGACATACATCTTGCAAGCGTGGGGAGCTGCTTCAGCGGTCAAGCCATAAAGCTTTTTCATGGAAACGAATGAGTGCTGCCATGAGTGGAAGCGACGTGTTTAGCGGAAGAAAAAAGAGATGAATTAGCCTCAATACGATAAGTCAATTGCTCATCACATCAGCAAGAGCCTTTCCAAGCATTATAACAGTGTATTGTACAAGTAACGAAGACATTTTTCCCTTGCCGCCCATAAGTCCCTCACCATAACAGGATTGTACGGAGAAAGTCCAATTTCCTTCCATTTAACAGATATATGTGCAAGAGAGCCACGTCTGTTCCATAACACCACAACCATTCCTTCCCTGGTTAATGGTCCTGCCCAAATGTACATCAAGTTAATCAGCATACATTAATTTTAGTCCAAATACATCATAATGTCCTGACATACGTAGAGCATTATCCAAATGACAAACCTAGCTATTAATACAACAATCAACTAGTTAAAACAATAACTTTGAGCCAGTCATCAATTAATCAAAGTCGGATTGTAGATTACTGAAGTGTTTGGTAGACTATTGTGAGACAACATGAAAACTTTGTGATTATCAGTAAATTCCAAGTATGATGGCTGAGACACAAAGTCTTTCTCTTCATGGGCACACAACTCTCATCTTTCTTCTTAGAAACCTTACACTCTCATAACTCTTTTTCCTCTTTGAAATAATAGTCGCAACAGTATCTTCACTTTTTCCCGTTAAACTCTAATATCACAGTATATTTATTTTATGCCATCATAGACTTTCTGATATGCAAGATCCTTAGAAGAGACGAGTGTAGAGCATACTTGTCTCTGTATAATGACAAATAGGAACATTACTCTAGACCTAAACTTTCAAGAGAGGGAGAACTTAGAGAGAATGGAAAATACACAAACTAATATTTATTGAAATCAAGCGTTGAACTTTTGCTTGCTTACAAAGGAAGAGGAATCTTGCCTTTATAGGTGAAGAAGGGTAGTAAAGAAAACACTCAAAAGATACACTGATTACAACTTTGAAAAAGAAAGCAGTTTTAAGTACAATCATCACACCTTTCACAAAGCTACTTTGAAAAAGCAAACAGTATGATAATAAGAAGAGCAGATTCATTGTCATAATCAGATTCATTCATTAATGCCATTTCGTTGTCAATTTGTTCAAGAATGCGGCTGATATTAGTTGTAGTCCAAATAGAAGGTCATGGGCTAGAAATAGAAATGAGATCTTGAACAGGGTTGGATGGTACACTAGAAGCTATAGACTCGCGATATGTAGGGTAAGGAACTTCACCAGTTCGAATGTTAATAACATTAGAGAGAGCCACTAATGTCCAATTGTCAAATGATGGAATAAGAAGAGCAGTATCACCAAAATATGGACCAAGAGATGTACACATGTTGGAGGGAGATAGGCTTGGAGATTGATTGAGTTGGTCTAAGAAAGAATGTAAGTGTGCATTAACAATTTGCATTTTGTAGACCAATCAAGGGTGGTTTGCCAATGTTAAAGATGATTGAGTACATAAGTATGTACTCATACAATAGGGACCTTGTATGATATAAATGGCATAAACTTTGTGATCATTTAAAGTAATGTCCCATATTATGCAATAATGAGTTAAGAGTTGAGACATGTCCACACGCCATTTGGATAATGGCTGAAACCATTCTAAAAAGGTCTACAAAAGAGAGTTGACATTTGTCGGATCAGATAAATGATGATAAATATGGAGGGGTGATAAAGAGATAGATCAAAGTATATAGGGCAAACAAAGCCCAAAGATGCCATAAGGTAATATCGTGGAGAGTATCATAAAGATGATACATTAATTTGTAGGTAGCAAGAGCATTAAAATAACCAAGAGTAGGTAAAACATCAAATTTTAGAAGTGTGAGATGAAGATAATAAAATAGATTTTGATGAAGAAGGGGGAAGAGGTCTGCAACAGTGGTTGGAAGAGTAGAAAACAATAGGGGGAAATATTTTTTAAAATTTCCAAATTTGGGAAACTCCATGAGTCAAAAAAGAGGAATAAAATGTTTCAAAGAAGAGGAAAGAAACAAAATAGGTTTGGTAGGTATAGAGAGAAAATCAGCAAGTGCATTTTGGTAACCTTTAATGTGATGAATGGAGAATTTATAACGAGAAAATAATTCCTACCAACGAAGCAATTGACTATTGGGAAGATATTTCTTAGGTTGATTAGGAATCTTAGGAAATGAAGTCTTATCCATTTCAACGACAAAGTGAAAAGGGGCGAGGTGGAAAGCAAACTTTGCAATACCTTTTTTAACAGCTAAGATCTCTTTGTAAATGATGTGGTGGTGGTATTCAGAGGTTTGAAATTGGCCACTTGCATGATCACAATAATGGCACTTGTCATTGATTTCTTGAATAAGCACAACACCCCAATAATGATCACTAGCATCTGTCTGTATTATGCATTGTCCCATGACAAGAATTTTTAAAGGTGAAGGATCTTGACAAATGTGCTTTAAATGCTAGACAACCTTTGTTTTGTTCTAAATGCCAAGGCGGTGGATTCTTTTTTAGCAACTTGGATAAACATGAAGTGTAAGCGGCCACGTGTAGTATGAACTCACGGATGTAAGTTACAATTCCAAAGAATTGTTGTAGTAGTTTCACAGTGAGATTTTCATCAGAAAAGTGTAATAGCTCTTGTGCAATATGTGAACCAGGCTAGTAGAATCTATCTTTGAAATGCATACCCAGAAATTCTATCTCCTTTTTACCAATGATGCTTTGAGAGGCTGAAAGCATGATGCCATATTGTTTAGTAAGATCTAAGAATTCCTGAAGTAAGGCCTAATGTTCCTCATGAGTCTTTGAGAACAGGAAAATGTCATGAATATAAATTATTGCACTGTTGAGTATAGGTTCATAGATCTTAGTCATGGTTCTTTGAAACAATAATGGGGCAACTTTAAGAACAAATGAAATAATAATCTATTAGTATTGTGCACTAAAAATGCAGAATGCAGTTTTGTACTGCTTAGTTGGGTGAACACCCAATTGCCAAAGCCCTGCCTTAAGATAAAACTTGGAAAAAACTTCTTTAAAAATAAAACCTGAGTATTGATCTTAGGGAGAGTACACTTGTCATCTTGTAAGAATGCATTTAGAGATTTGTAATCAATCACCATTCTCTTTTTATCACGCTTTTTCTTTGAATGTTTGTTCACATAAAATACCTGACAAGCCCAATCTAACTTTTTGGGCTCAATAAGTCCTTGCTTCAGAAGGATAGCACACTCATCTTGTGCGAGTTTGAGATCATCAGGGTTCATCCCTAGATGTGTAGCTTTCATAGGATTGATATCCTCATTCTTTTTTAAAAGTGGACTTATGAAAAAGTTAGCATTTTTTCAAAAAGGATATGAATAAGGAAACTATGTATGTGATTCAGAACAGTGGTATAACAGTTTATCTCTTAGTGATGTGCATAGTGTAGGAACTTGAGAAAGTTCAAACACATTTTTCACTTTAGTATAGGGACTATAAAATGATCGATACCTGAGGCCTGTGAGTAGGATATGTAAAGGTAAGGTTTAGTTGTAGACATCCATACCAATGGAAATATCTAGGCCAAGTAGATTGCTGCAAGTACTTTAGTCTAAATTGTACATTGTGTAAAGAATCATATCCTGATCTTTCTCTTTGCAATAAGCCTGATCTTGAATGAATTGTCATCTGCAGCAGTAACGTACTCATCATATGAGGTCCATAAAATGTTGAGCTATATAATCGTACGGTTGGATCTAGTATCCATAAATCCAATATTTTTTATAGGCTGATCATATTTGTCTTGTTTGAAGAATTAGATCTGAACATATGGTTGTTAGACTGGAGTACAATCTAATTTCATGCAGGTCATAATAGAGGAGATAAAGGATTCAAAGGATTCATCATCAGAGTTCGTAACAGAAACAACAAACTTAGTGACTTCATCTTTAGTGGATTGTTCCTTAATAAGATCTTCAAAGTTATTAGAAGAATGAATAGGTAAGATTGAATGCATTTACTTTAATAACTTGACATCTTTTTTGCTTTTGTGAGGATAGGTTCGTGCAAAATGTCCCGGTTGTCCCCAGAGGAAACAATGATTAACTTTCTGAGAATGATGGGATTTCTTTTTGAAGAATTGAAAAAACTTTCGTTTTGTTCCATCTTTTGTCATGTAAGTTTTCCTGAAGGGCTTGTAACCTTTCATTTGTTTGCGGAACATTTGTCGATGATAGATATGATTGTGATGAGATTTCTTCTTGTTGCTACAATCACAGTTCTTTTTGTCTTTGCATTTAATCTGAAGATAAGGCTTCTTACAAGCCTGTTTAAGAAGTGGACCACCTTTAGCAATGTTCTTAAAAAAGGCATATTGATCACAAAGCTTATCAAGAGAGGCTAAAGTAGGCTTTTAGATTTTTTCAAGAGATATATTAGCAATATCCCTTTATAAAGAAACAATGATCCATTGTAGCTTTGGTTGCAATTGATTTGGAAGGGATGAGATAAGTTATATCGAAGATTAACATCATTCCACCTATTCAAAAGATAATACCTTTCCGTCATACGTTGAAAATGCTATGTAGATCACGATTGTCAAGGGAACAACATTTCATTGCAAAATAATCTTAACGGATCTGCTTATCTATAAGTTGGAAGTCACCAATGAATTCCTTATGAATTATTCCAAGAAAAGCCCCGGCTATAGTGACTTGGATATATTGAATTCTTCGGTAGTTGTCAATACTTTGCCACCATTTTCGCAATGTACCAGTGAAATGAAAAGTATACTCAGAAAAAATACCCTGTACAGGATTATTCGGTCGAGTCATTTAAAGATCTATCCATGCACCGAATTCATGTAAGCAATCTCTCTATGTCTTTGGGAGAAGATTATCAAAAGTAAACGAAGGTCTTGTAGTAGGCGTGGTCTGTGCAGCTGGTTGATCTGGTGCTACTTGTGGTGTTGGTGTAGGTCTGAAAGGTTAAGTACCTGTAGATTCTGCTTCACTTATATATGGTTCAGCTTTAGTAGTTTAAGGCATAATTATCAAGACTTGTGATAAGTCCAATAGATCATCTAGTTGTGTTGTGGAATCAGAAGATAGTTCAGAGATCTGTTCAGATGATGACTCAGAAATTGTTGCAGAGATTTCAAATGTTGAGACAAAGGCTTCAAAACAAAATTTTGAATTGTTTGATTGGGTAGAAGAATCTTCTACAGTAAGTGTAGGTGGAAGAGCTACTATGAACTCTGTCAGAGGCGCTTTATCCTTCCTAGTAGAGGTAGAAGGTTGAGACTTCGATGGAGAAGTCGGAGGTGTATGAATATGTAATAGTTTATTCCATTAGTTAACTGGTTCAGATTTAGTATATGAAGGTGATGGCTCAGGATCTTGTTTAGGCTTTGGCTTTGATTTTGGATTTTTAGTTTTAGATGGAGTTTTCTAATGATGGATATGTTGTTTGATCAAATGATAGTTGAACCTGAAGACCTTTGAATAGTCAGCTTCTTCTAGATAGGTCTGATACAAATGAGGAGTGTACATTGACTGTATATTGGGAAATACTGGAGAGGATGAGCCATATACAGTCTTAGACTGTGCAAATTGCTTATCAACTTCCATGTGTTGCACAATTGCTTGTATCTTCTTGAATTCTTTAGTTTTCATATCAAAGTCAGGTTCAAAATACTCGTAGCAATATAATGTCGTAGATCAACATCAAGTTGCTGGATCTGAGTTTTGTCTGAGTGATATAGTTGTTAGATCTGTATAGAGACAACATCAACTTTACGTTGAGTAGCATGAGTCTGTTGACTGATTCCATCTAACTTGGAATCAATTCTTCTAAGGACTTTGTTATCTGCTATTACATTTGATATCTGCTAGTTATCAACTTCATCAGAAGGATTTGAGACAAGTGTTCCCTGTGAAGTGATTCCTGTGGCTCGAATATAAGAGCTAGAGATAACCCTAGTTATTTCATCTTTACTCCTATGTAGAGAAGGAAACTATTCATATAACTTAACCATCATGCAAAATATAGGAGTAGGAATAATGAAAAGAATTGTTGGCTTAGGCTGACAAGTAGAAGATTTCATCATCTCACAAAGAGATCTAAGTCTAAATCTTTCTATGGGTTGACCACTAGATTTTTTGGAATCATCTGGATTTGAATCATCCCTATGTGGATGATACTATTGAGAAGGCATACAATGAGACTTAGACTTTTTTTTTCTCCTTCGCCGTCTGGCAAACCGCTTATCATCATCATCAATGTCTGATGTAGGGTTGAAATAGGCTTCATAGTCAGGTTCACATATAGATAGGTTAAAATCCCATACAAAGTGTCCACGAAGATGGCTTACATAGACTGGATCTCTACTAGAATTAAAATAAAGAATAGGAGGGCTAGATTTACCTTCCATATGAGAAAATACGGCTTGGATTAGAAATATATCAATGGATGTAGAAGGACCAGATGGATCTTCGTTGGGTTTGCATACGTTCCATCTTTTAATGTCTTTAGTGGTTGCGAACACCTTTTAGTAGTTAGTGATCTATTTAGTAGACATCAATTTTTTCAAGCTCCACAGCTGGTAATTGCTTTAGGATCTGGATGATAGTAGTCTGATCATTGGAATGATCAACAATCATATAAAGAGCACCTAAACTAGAACTTGGAAAGTTAAGGTCCAAAGCATGATTCTGCATACGATAGATCATTTGGTGATGTAAAATAGCCATGATGGCTATAGGATCTTAATCTGCTCCAATGATCTGAATCTGAACTTGTAGTCGTTCAAACAAAATGGGATCATCCAATCTAATGTTGAAATCAGATGCGTTTGTCAAAATGACACTTTCATTGTTAAGAGTAGTCAGCAAGGTACTAATCAAAGAATTTTGGTATGTTGTGTAGAAAGTGTCTATAAGAGATATCCTGGCTGTAGCAAGTATTCCCTTTCTTCCATGAAGTATGAGAAGAGGGCGTATAACTCCTACATGTAGATGTGTATGGTTGTGTTCTCTCCGGAGAGAGATAAGCTCCTTTGGTATCTCAAGATTTACGTATTGTTCTACGTATTGTATGAAAAGAGTGTCGATGAGGCACATGGAACACTTTCTAGTGGTTGGTGATCTATTCAGCAGGCATAAACTTTTCTTTTAGTTAGTTGGTTGTTGTACCCCACAATGTTCGATCTTAAAGCACCTTACCCTAATGTGACTTTTCTTTATGGCCTTTTTTTAAAAAACACATTATGGTATCTTTGGGCACTTTCTATCCTATATGCTTGTGCTATCACCCTATTTCCCTTTCAGCTTTACCAACATCTCCGTGAGATAAATAATGAACGGTCTTTGTTATGGACATTTCTCGAGTGGTTTCAACCACTAGAATGATAGATGCAACAATGTTTTAGGGTTATTTCACAACATGTCTATGTAAAGCTTCTGCTAGACGACAATCTACTTAATTGTTTCTTCATCCTTTATTGTCCTTCTCGGGAAACATATATTGGTGCCCTTTACACTTAATATCGTGTCCTTTTTTTTATCATACTTTATTATATTGGCCACGATATCAAGACAATGTGCTCCAATCTTTTAGAGATGTTCTCATTTTCCTGATACACCAATCATCTCCTCCTCTATTGGACGTTATCCAGGTGAATTTATTCCTAGTGAATCAGAAGTGCCAGATGTTGACATACCAGATCCCAATAGTCCTCAATATGACATAGAAGAATTAATCTCAAACCTTGCAAAACCTTCTCAACCTCTTGACTCATTCTTTCAAGATGCTCAAAACCTTAATGATGACAACTACAGTCTTAATGAAAATGAGTTAAATTAATTCCTACACAAACTTCACACATGTGATCTCAATCAATGTATGCGACAAAAGACATATCAAAATGATATTGACAGTTCAAGTAATCCAGATTCTCGATCCAATTTGCAATCATGGCATGAACCAATACGTGATAAATAATGCATTAGATTCTATGACTCATCTTTTTAGGTTTTTTTTCTTGTTGAGTCTTTTAATGAAAGAGAATCTTTGTAATCAATAAATCACTATTTAAGATTCCTTTTTATCATCATAGTGTTTGCTTTTTCAAAGTAGCTTTGTGAAAGGTGTGATGATTGTACTCAAAGTTTAACATAGTCTATGACTGCATAAAGCAATTCCGTTATGAGATTATAGTTTAACGGGAAAATATTGTAGATACTATTGCGACTATTGTTTTAAAGGGAAAAGAGTGTTGTGAGAGTGTAATGTTCTTAAGAGAAAAGTTGAAAGTTGTGTGCCTGTGGAGAAAAGGGTTATGTCTCGGCCATCATACTTGAAACTTACTGATAATCACAAGGTTTCTATATTGTTCCATAATAGTCTACTAAACACTGTAGTAGTCTACAATCCGACTTTGGTTAATTGATGATCTGCTCAAAATTATTGTTTTAACTAGTTAGTTGTCGTATTTTCCCTGTGTGCCTTTCAAAGTCCAAATGTAGGTATCACATTTGCAATCTTTTGTTCTTGGGTAGCAGATCTTATGGTTCTTTTTGTTATATAATAAACTACAGAATTGTGTCGAGCTTAATCAGCATATACCTCTAGTCCCTCTAGAGATCGTATTTTTCTCCCCTGAATTCTGAGTTTGTCCTGATTAACCTCAATCACCTCCTTTTTTGATAGGATTCTGAGTGTCTCTTTACCAGCAGACCAAACGTCACATCCAATGACCAGAGGAGCCTATCATTTTACATGCAGATTAGCAAACATCAAGAGAACGGACATAAAAAAATAGGTTGCAAGATAGGGTGATGCACTTTCATTAAAGCCCAAATACTAAAATGAGAGAGGTACTCCTCGAGGCTCATCCCTCCGTTTCCCACTTCTAACATGTCAGGATCTATGTCACACGAATATGTCAGATTCAGTGTCTTTCTCCATAGTATTAAATCCCTAGTGCTCTGCTGAAAGATGATAATATTAATAAAAGTTTGGCGGTTACCGTTCCACCTGCCAGGTCATGCATATCGTCCCCATTTGTTGTTTTTGTCTGCAATTGATGTCAGGCTGACAAATCGAAAATAGAACATATCAATGTTATGTAGCCAACGAGAAAAAAGAACCATCGACCATGTTTAGAACCTTTCCCAAGAGTCCTTGATGTCGCCTGTTGTTCTCCAAGCATTACCGTACCAACCAGCCCATTTAGCAGGATACTCTTCTCCCCTATGAGAGTGAAATATATAAGGAGTCTCACGAGCAAAGAACTAGTACAAATTTCAATTTCTTTCTACAACACAAACCAAAAACATTCAAGTAATATTATGGGAAACGTTCTCAATACACTCAAAATATTTACCATTCATAGATAGAGTAAAGGATTGGTCGCCCAGCCTTGCGCAATGCAAAACTCATTCACCAAAATGTTAGGACTTCTATCTGACGAAATGTAACAGTTCAGTAACAAAGATAATGTTAGAAATCTTTGATATATTTATGTGCAACACTTTCCTATACTGATGATAATTTCCTTGGTTTTGATTTTGTAGATATGGAAATGGCAAGAAAGTAAAGAAGACAAAAATTTTACTTGGTTTGTAAGCACACAGCTATCTACGTCCAAGGATCAATCACACACACACCGAATTTTACTAAGACCAAGGAAAGAAAAAATACAAGAGATTGGGCGTCAATTCACACCTGCAAGAGTTCTAAAACTCTCTAGTACCCACTGTAATGTACTCTAGCACTCTCAATTATTTCCTCACTTGAAA
>JANITW010000002.1:60373045-60383554 GCA_027564335.1 Erythroxylum williamsii
ACCACCTGTGACCAACCCGATTTTGGTCGCTATAACTTTTAACGACCATTTTCTTATTTTTAGCAACCATTAATAATGGTTACTGAAACTAATTTTTCTTGTAGTATTAATTAGTATTTTATTTCAAATTTTGATTTTTTAATTCTTCGAAACGTTTTTAAAATTAACTTATCTCAATCACCATATTTATATAAGTATCCAATTTTTAACGGTATTCATAGAACATATTGAGAAAACTTTGTAACTATTACAAAAAGAGTTAAGTAATGACTAACAGCTCTCTTATATTGACATTTTATTAAATTCTAATTTCAATGAAATTTTAATTAGAATTAAAAATAAGTTTAATTAAATATCAATTACATTCAAATAAGATCCAAGATTTCATATTAATCATTATTTATTAAATATATCATTTTTAATCATAAAATTTTTCAAACTTTACAATCAAATTTAGCTTGATTAAAACTTTCTCTCTTTAACTCGTTCTGTGTATTTGACTCAATAAATTCTCAAATGTGTTGGTAATAGATCAAGATTAACATCTAGCAACACATCATGACTACTTAAATATTTAGGAGTATCAAAGTAGTTTTGACTAACCTCTCTGTGCATATTTTTTTCCGTATAATTCAATATTTTCATCATAGAATGTTACGATTAAATATGGAGCATGAAATTAATGCCTATTATATTTCGGTCCAATAATATTAGTTCTTCACCATTAACAATTAGTTCAATTAATGACATTTGTAAACTATTTTACAAAGTGTCACTCTACTTTAACTAAGAATTTCTTGAATCAATATTAATCGATAATAACGAAATATTCTCCCTAACTACTTTAGGGTATTAAATCATTTATTAATTACTTAACAACCTGTATATAGTTCATACTACATGTAAAGATCATCAACTAAGTTATCTCTGACTAGAACATGTCATAAGTATTATCAAATCATAACAATTCATATATAAGATAATTTTGGAGATTTCAAGTCACAAGATCACTTTTGCAAACACTACAATGAAAATTTCTAAAGATATACAAGTAATGTTCCAAATGAAATTTCTCATATGGGGTAAATTTAATTAACTTGGTCTTTAAAAATCACCCGTATATTTATTCAAGTATATTTATAATTTAATCTATGAGATCAACTAATGTCCAATCTTAATAGACAAATGAGTAAGAACAATTTAAGGATAATGCATAAATATAATATGAATCTAATAGTTATAATCTCATTATAATTTCATTTGCAATGTGTATTTATCTCATAGAATTTACCATATACATTTGAATAGGTATAAGATAAAGAATGTCTTTAAATTATTTTATCACTAAACTACAATCAACTAATTGGCTATAGGGTATAAACCAATGCTATATTCATCTTCATTTGGGGATGGTTTAATTAGACTTCATTATTACATTGCCACAAAAAACAAAATCATTACAAGAAAAAATAATCATTCTGATCTCATTATTAGAAAATTTTGAAATTTAAGAAAATAAAATAAAATGATGATTAATAATATATACTATTTATATAATTATCAATAAGCAGAGTTTAAGCTAAACTTAGACTAGAGAAATAAACTTCACATTAAAAGCTAACATCTAAGAAACTAAAGATAAAGCACTTCAATCATATACTAAGATTGGAGAACTAAAAAGAGAAATAGTCTAAGCAGTAATTGAGGCTATAAGGCCTATTTTAGTTGCTTAATTTCACTTTAGCTTGAAGTCTTTATGGAAGCATGCCACTTTAAAAGCGGAGAGGTATTTCTTGGCTAACACGCATTGACATACCCAACTTATAGCATCTAACACTAGTACACAAAGACTAGTTTTGCACTGTGGATTGACTAAACCTGAGATAAGTAAAGTAAACTATTACTAAGAACTAATGGATTTGGTTAGTTTTCTTAATATGGATTGCATTTGGAATTTTTTTTGAAAAAAAGCTTAGGTTCCTTTTCCTCCACATATTGTAAATTATAGTATTAAATGTTATATTATAAGTAGTGAAATATCCTATATCACATCTCTACTTGATGCATAACCACTAGATCAATTCTTGTCGAATAGAAATGGGAGAAAAATATTTCATAGGCATTAAGTTCTATTATATATAGATG
Source organism: Erythroxylum williamsii (assembly GCA_027564335.1). NCBI lineage: Eukaryota > Viridiplantae > Streptophyta > Magnoliopsida > Malpighiales > Erythroxylaceae > Erythroxylum > Erythroxylum williamsii. The sequence goes on from JANITW010000002.1 coordinate 60,375,191, forward strand.
AAGTGAAGGGGAATGAAAAGGATAGATATTTCATTTATTCCTAATATTAATTGTAAAAAATGCAAATATTTGGAATTATTAGGAACTTACTCATTCTATGCAAGATATTCTTCTTTTGATAGCTAACCAAAGGATAAAAGAAACTTTTAGCCAAAGTTGATTGAACCACACTGGTTTATGTCATTCAACTTCAGGGACTTGGTCTATGATAAGTTGCCTATAAGAATCATTAGTAAATTGGCTTTATAAGGGCCCTCTCCACTAGAATTTAAAGAAGCAACCATAATATGGTTGATTGTAGAGAATCTTGGTAGCTTCAAGATTCATGAGGCTAAGTTGGACCTTCCTCAATAAATACCTAATATAGAATGTCCGTTCTAAGTGAGTTTAATTCATTTGACTTATTTAAAAGTCAATAAACATATTAGTTATCTTACCAAAAGGACGTGGACTATCCTTTTGCCAAGTTTATGCTAGAATTATAGAGTTACTACTTCATTTAATTTGTATATTTTTACAATAGTCTAAGAGGAATCATATTTTCTCCTAATGGACCAAAAATTAAATCTCTTTAGATAGTGAGCATGTATCCATCTTACCTATGAAGCCTATTTTTTTTATAAGTAAGCTTTAAACCCTCTTAATCATAAGTACCTTATTAGTGACTCTAATGGACAAAATTCCAAGATCTCCCTCATTTTTAGGTAATCATATCTGGTTTCATTTGAATTTGGCCAAAACTCTTCTAATTGAGTCTCCTAACTAAAGTCAGCTTCTTATGATCTTATCAATGGTCTTGACGATTTTTATAGGGAACTTGTCATGAGATGACCATTATATGTCCAAATTATTCAACATTGAGTTTATTTGTTAAATTCTATCTTCCAAAATAAGATTTTTATTACACCATCTTGACATTCTTCTATGAATACTTTCATTTAGATGTTTGAAATATGATGAATTTGATCTCTTGGAAAAAACCGGAATGCTAAGATAGATTAGAGGCAGTTCCATGACATTTAAACTTGTCAGATTGGAGAGCCAAATAGAATATTGTTGAGCACTCTTTAAGAATAACAAATTGCTTTAATAGAGAGGTCTGAGATCAATTGGAATGTGTTTAAAGTAGACATGAGAATGCTTATAAGGCTAGGATCATCCCTAGAGAATAAGATGAGATCTTTAACAAAAGTTAAGCTATATATCATTAATCTTTTACATTTTAAATGATATTTAAAGCTTTTTTCCTAGTTAATCACTACTCTGATCAACTTTATGAACACTTCCATTATTAATATAAAGAGATAAGCAGATAAATGGCCTTTTTTTCTCTATTCTCTAGCTCCTTTAATGATTCTTGTAGGCTCTCCATTGACTAAAATGTTATAAAATACTATGGTGATACATTATTCAATCCATCCTATATAGTTATATGAAAAAACCAAATGCCTAAAAGGTGTGAAAAATAAAATTCTAATCAATAAAATTAAAAGTCTTATGGAAATCTATCTTTATTACACAATTCTTTCTTAAATTGCTTTATGTTGTAATTCTTGAATAGATTCTGAATGAGTAAGTATTGTCCCTAATATACCTCCCTTTTATGAAAGCTCTTTGAGAGTGATCAATATGGTGAGCAAATGTCTCTTTAAGCCTATTAGCTTGTAACTTGGAAATGATTTTGTAAATAGTATTGCAATAAGATATGGGTTTGAAAGCCTTAAGAAAGTTAAGAGCTTATACCTTGAGAATGAGATAAATGAAATTTTTATTGAGCTTCCTTAACATCCTTCAACGATGAAAGAATTCAAGTACTACTTTTGTAACTAATGGTTTAGTAAGATGCCAAACTTTTTAGATTAAATAAGCTTTCATACCATCTAGCCCTAGAGCTTTATTAGGAATGAGGGTAACAATATCATTCTCATTAAAAGGCCTAGCCAAAGAGTTCACTTATTTAGTTTGAGATGTGGTTTAGATGATAGAATTTTTGAGCTAAATGAAAGAAATGATATTTATAGGGAACCAAAGGAGTTGGAGAAAAAATTGAGAACTTCCTACTTGGTCCCTTTTTAACATTTAATTGTAGAGCCATTCTCTAAATTAATTAATGTAAGTTATTATATTCAAGTTTCTCCTAGAGAGGATATCTTTATAAAAAAAGTTAAATTTCCTATCATCATCTTCAAGCCATAAGTTCCTAATTCTCTGCTTTAAGATGTAGTAATTATTTATTGTAGCCTAATTGTACTTAAATAAGGTAAAAAGATTTCTGCTCCTAGAGGTGCACATCATAGAGAGAATAGTAAAGTAAGATTTGACTCTTAACAAAATTCTCTTTGGCATCAAAAGCTACCCAATAAATATTGCTATAACTTTGCTTATTGATAATTTCAATTTCGTTCTTTATCTGTTAACGCTTTCTCATATATATGAATATCTTGTAACCATAAATATCTAAGTTGAGTCCCATCAAAATAGCTTTCTCAAAGCCATCCACCTTAGATAGGAAATCGTTAAATCTAAAAGTAGTACTTCTCTTTTATGAACTGAATAGATTCTACACTAGTATAAGAGAGTGGTCTCAGATTATAGGATTATTGAAAGTGGCTTTACTTATAAGGAAGCTAGAAAATCACTATGTATTAAAAATTGTTCTATTAATTTTATTTCTTAAGAACCACTTATCCTTTGGCATATGGCGCCATATGAAGAAGTCTCCCTCTATTTTAAGGTCTATGGACTAAATATGGCTAGCATAATCACTGAAATCTTCAATATAATTCCTAAGATTAGCATTACCTTTAACTTTTGAGGGGTATAAAATGCTATTAATATCCCATAAAATGATCTAAAAAGTTCTTATAGAAGCTTCAGTTTCTTTTAATTTGGAATAGAGTGAAGTCCTTTGGAAAGTATAATTAAGTGCATATACAAAGGCAATAAGAAACTTGAAGTTTTGTTGTTTCAAGGTAATAGCTAAATAGATCAATTGATTTGGCATACTAGTTTGGTGCAACTCTAATATATCAAGGTTCACTATTGTTCTCCAATAATGGTGATAATGATGATTAGTATAAAAGGGTCGCCAATGTTTTTTTCACAAAATATAAATTCCTTTAATTGTTCTCTTTAACTTAGTTTCCAAAATATCAAAAAGAAAACATTAAGTGTTGAATATAATCTTATAAAGATAGTTGTTTATTGAGGTTATTAATCCCCTAATATTCTATGATAAGATAAACATTAAGGGCAAGTTGGTAGTGTGACCTTATTCTTCATCTTAGATTTACTTATTATGACACTTTTGAATTGCTTATCATCTGTGGCTGAATTGCCTATCTCCTTACCACTTATAGGCTCAACAGGATTCACAACTAAGGATGCACTATTTGTAATAGTAATATTATCTAAGTTGGCTCCCTAAACATAACTTTCTTCAATATCTTATATGCTTATTTGAGTAATAATATCTATACATTGAGTTTGATTGTTAGGATTAAGCAAGACTTATTTCTTTTTTGGGGTTAATTATTTACAAATAGTTTCTAAAGTATGATTACTACTCCTCGACTATTATTATTATTATTCCATTTTAGTAGTCTCCTCTTTGTCAATCTCTTTCGAATTGCTATTTGTATTTTCATATAGGTTTATTCGCTCCTAGAAATCCCTTGTCAAGAATTTCCTTCTAGTAGAGTGTCAAGCTTTCATAGGATATGCATTGTTTGGTTTCCATGAGTTAGTGATTTTAACCACATCCTTAAATAGCTTGTCCTTTTCATCTAACCTTAATAGTGGAATTGTTTATGGTAGTATTTGTTGGCTATCGATAAGGACATATATCTTTTTATAACTAGCCCTGTTCATTCTAGTTATAGTCTCATCCAAATAGAAAGGTTTTGTAATATTGAACCTAATGGTCAAAAATTCTAAGGGAATGTTGTATATGTTGATCTATACAGGGATCTAACTTTACTTGAGACTTTGCAATTAAATTCTAGGTCTCTATTTTTGAATGAATATTGACTTATTCTTATAGTGCCATGGCCTAACTTCTATAATTCTTTGTGTTATCAACAAGAACTTCCTTCAATATATGTTGCTTTTATTGCTTCTGATCCTATATACTCAAGTAAGAAATTGAGGTCTCTTATCCCTGAAGAATCTATTTAGTGTTGCCTTCCATTTGGATAGATTTTCCTTTAAAATATCCACAATTAGTGCTATTATAAGTTTAACATATACAGAGCTTCAAATAAGGAGAAGAATCCCCTAACACTTACATTTAAATATCGTGGTTAAAAGGTTTAAATGAAACTTTAAAGATTAGAGAATTTAAAATGTGTGATATTTTTTGCTCATAAAAAGGTGAGGGAAGGATGACGATTAGGTTGACAGAATATGAGAGGGAGCAAGAGGAGGAAAATACTCTAAAGATTAAGACATAAGGCTTAACATATTACTAAAAATATAAACAAATATAAGAGGCTGACTAAAGCCTGGGAATTAGAACTTGAAGGAAAACAATGGAAGAAAAAAAATAGGTAGGAATAAAATTAGTTGAATAAGCTCAAGAAAAATAGAAAACGGAAGATGATAATAGAAGTTAAATAAGAATAAAGTTAAAAACCAAGATGAAATAAAGTTAAGATGTCAAGGGAGAGCGTGAAGAAGGGAAAATAAAAGAAACAACAATAGGGAATATAAGCAAGAATGAGCTAGTCATAAATAGGAAAAAAAGCTTTGGCACATCAAAATTTAAAGGGCCTTATATGGAAGAAGAACAACACCAACCAGCATATAGTCCGACTTAAAAATTGCATTTACTCTAGTGGATCATTGTAATTATTTATAACATTTTATATGCATATTATTTTCATAAATTATGTTATAAATATAAATCATATTTATAAGGAAATTAAAATCTAAAGGAGAATGAAAAATATGATACTTGATGTTTTCAATTAGACTTTATCCGAAAAGATAAGTCATGTATTTCATTATTTTATAAAATATTCATTGCAACAAAAAAAGGTATTTGGTAGTAGACAAATGGGTAACTAAAAGTGCAATTATTATTATCATTTCATTAAAACAACAAAATTTATAATGTTAAATAAAATGGCACTGTTATAAATATAAGGAAATAACTTAATAATGTTGCTCTAAGTTTTGACTAAGGAAACACAATAGTTTCAAACTATATCAATAATATTAAATGGTTACATCAACAATGTAAGTATTTATAAGGAAGTAAACTGATCCTTTTAGCTCTAATATGGGACAAGAAAAACAACAATTTATTTTTTCATTACTAATAACATGTTAATGTAAATGCAAACTCTTGTCATTAAGAAGGCAACATCCATATATACATTAAAAGTAGCATACATATATTAATGTATGTTTTAGTTACGTACTATCACATATCAATAACATAAAATTGCATTTATATATTCTGCCTTGTAGTCCATAAGGACTTAGAGAATTCAACCTTTAACATAATCAAAATACAATAGCCGAAAATCACTAGCTAAAATATACAAATATACTATCTTCCTGAAGTTAAAATGGAATACAAGCGCATTAACTAAAATACAAAACATAACTAATATGTATGGGAACTCTAAAATCCTTCACCAAATACCTCTTATCTATTCCTTATCATCAACTTCTTACACAAAAAGTTCTATTAGAATAGAATTATTGTAAAACTATAATGCTCATAAATAGGTTGATATAACTAATGAATGAAATATTAATTACTTCATTGTGACCTCTGGTTAATAAAGTCAAATAATGTAGTCTAAAAACATAACAACATAATGATTCAGTTCTTTTATGAAAAAAGTTATAAAGCATGAAAATTTCAATGCATATTGGGTCACTAGATTTGGAAATGGGAAAATAAGTAATTAATCTTAACGTGGACAACAAGATCATGTACAAAAACATTAAATTAAGGAAATTTGTCACCTGGTATTATTCTTGTTGATAAGTATGATTTAGAGGAATAGAAAATTTTCTTCTTGATTAACTAAATGCAATCAATTTACAAAACATGACGATGTTAGTGGTGTTAGGTTACCTAAACAAACATTGAATGAGAGAGAAAATTTGTTTTGACATTTCTTCTCCATCTACTTTATCTTATTCTAATTGCCTATTCATTTCCAAAAGTTAAACTTTCTTTTTGTCTAAGTCCTTTCTTATTCTCTCCTTTCTAACTTCTACTTTTTCGTTCATCTCTTCTTCCAATGCATTCTTGATGGACTATGGATACTCACTAGGAATTTTGTATAAGGCTGCACTTGTTGTATTATTTTCCTTCATGCAAGATGATTTCACACTGTTTTCAAAAATTTTATTACGTCCAGGCCTTATCAGTCCCATATTAGCCATATCTTTATAAAGCTTTTGACTACCATTTTCTTTTTACACTTCTCCAATATGAGCCAATAAAAGAAAAGTAGTGTGTTACTTCTTTAATCAAATTGACCTTAATTAGTGTAATTGCAAGTTTATGGGAATTAGAAACCATAATGACAATACCTATATTTCAAACAGGAAACAAAAAAACTTGAAACACACTAATGAATGCAAACATCATATATAGTTATAATTAAACCCATTATAATTCCAATAATACTAGAAAAAAACTCATTTTGAACAGAAGAATAGATCAACAATGAAAAATAAATAAATTGGAACGTAGGTGATATAAATAGCATAACAACACAATAAGATCAAAAACATGTATAATGAGTAATAAATATGGGCATCTCAATGAAAGTAACAATAAAATAGAAAATTTTTATAAGACAAAACACTACTCACAATTTTCTCTCTTATAACTTTAATATCTTGTTTGTACCCTTTTCTAGGCTTTATTTAAAAAGTTTAAAGATAGCATTAAAGAGTGGAATTTTATCCTCTGTTTCATTTTGACATCCGACGAAACAATTATTTTAGAATTTTGAAGCATGATATATTATAACTCATTGAAGAACTTACCAACTTAGAGTAAATAATTGTAAAACTCTTACAACCAATTATGTATAATTTAGTTTATTATTTTTTATTTCAAATGTTTTTTAAGCAATTTACATATTGAATCATTATATTAATTAGATTTTATGAAAATAATTTGTAAAAAGAACTACTAATTGTCATTCCATCACATTTAGGTGGTTCAAATAACAAATGGGCTCCTCAAAGACTTTTGCTTATATAGTTGGAAGTTGGGATGATTGGCCATTCTCTTAAATTTCTTTCACTTCACTCTAGTCTTATAACTTCTCCAAGCATCTCTAACAGTCTTCAAAGTCTATTATTTACCTTTTAATGGTAGAATCTATATCTTATGTAATGAAATAAATGTTCATTTAAATTTCATAAATCAAATGAAAAAGAGTATTAGTATGATGTAAGAAGAAAGAGTGTTAGTATGATGTAAGAAGAAAGAGTACTAGTATGATGGTTTCTTCCATTAACATATCCTCAAGTAGGCAATCTTATACCAATTGATATAATTTAGAGGTACAAGACTTTGTTTACAAGCCATAGTACCTAAGAAAAGTGTAAATTCAATTAACATCTTCTTATCAGTACCAACTACTTGATTAAGAGCATTGAATAAAATTAGTTTGCATTATTCCACATATCTTGTATGAACCTTTTTGAGCAAAGTTAGACCTCTCTTCTTCTTCTTCATAAATTCTATATTAAAAATAATTACTAATGTTAGTATAGAGCATAAACATCATTTAAATGATAGTACAATATATGATTACCTTTTTATTGAGTATTAGCAAGTTTTGTCACATCTACACTTCTATCATTTATATTTTCTTGTATTGTAATAATTTTTTGAGGAAGCTTATAAACTTGTCCTTCTACTACATTTTATGTGGTTTTGATTATTGTTTTTAATTCTAGTTAGTAGCTCTAACTAGAATTATAGTGGTGAGTATTCCCGCCTGTCACGCGGGTGACCCGGGTTCGATCCCCGGCAACGACGCCATTTTGATCGCGGCTTTGTTGATTCGACCTTATGATCGATCCTTGGAAACCGGTAAAAAATAATAATTCCAAAGATCGCAATACATGATGCAACCTCGAGTCATCTCACTTAATTGGAACCTAGTGAAAAAGGTCTAACCTAGCTTACTTACCAAAAATTGCAATCAAAGTTGATAAAATGGGGGTTTTGGTCATTGAAAGAACTAGTAAAAGTAATTAAAATTGGAGAAAAAGTATAAAAGAATATTTTTGGATTTTTGGGAATTATGCAATTGACAAAAACTAAGATAGTAATCAAATTGATAAAATCCTCTTGAAAATGGGCGCAGGCTATCACGG
>JANITW010000002.1:60563419-60578594 GCA_027564335.1 Erythroxylum williamsii
CTGATTTCTGATATATTGTGATTTAATTACTGCGATGCCATATGGATTATTAGCGAAATTTTCTAGTAGTGAACCTTTATCGTGGGATACGTGTCGGAGCGACCTTCGGGCGTCCTGATGTGTACCCTACGGTGAGGGGGCGCTACAGTACGGGCTCAGATATCACTGTTGATGTTAGGTTCGGGTCTTGACGGGAGTGAGGTGCTACAAGAATTGCCCAGCTCACTCTCTAATGATGCAATTGAAAACTTAATATTATCCATAATTACAAGTCTTCCAACTAGCCTAACCATAGGGTGAATTATTAGATTCCTTTGGCAGATAGGCTCTGCAAGCTTTTAAGTTGAAGGGTTTTTATGCCTCGATAATCCACAGTACTTCATCCCTCCGCCACATAATATATTGTTTGCATTTTGGATGATTTTAAATGTTTTGATACTTAATTTGAGAAGATCACCACTTTAGGTCTTATTTCTACCTACATAAGGAAATTGGAGAAGAAATGGATCAAATTGAAGCCATTTTGGAAGAATTAGAGAAAGACCTAGAACAAAGCACTAACACACCACCTTATTGAGAATCATCTTCAAACATGGTCTCTTCTATTTCTCCAATGCACCTTATACACTCCTTGTTGCCTTTTAAATGAAGAAAACAATACCCTACATGATCTAATGTAGGTCCCTGTGTTGTCTTTACTGATTTCTAGGGAATATCTCAAAAAACGCGACCCTATACATAGACCTATGTTAGGGACTATATATCTCAGTAAAAGCTAGGGTTTCAGGTTTTAGAAAAAGGCAAAAAAAAAAACAAGAATTCTTTAGCCAAGAAACATTTTAAAGTTATTTTATAGCTATTCTACATTGGTTTTGATAATGACTACATTATTCTTTAAGGATATAGACAGATTTCAACAATAATTCTTTAAAGATTCAAGATTAAAATATAATTTATCATCTTATTTTCTTCATTGTTTTTATGTTGATATTTCTTATGCAATCATAAACTAGATGGGATATAAATTTAAGTAGGATGAACATAGGATATAATATACTTTGATTGATTTCTCATTTAATTAATTAATTTTTTAGATTTAGCCATATTTTTATATTGATTGGATGGAAGGAGAGGATTTGAAAGATTTGATATTTGATTCATGCATAGAAATTCAAGAGATAAGATTTATACTTAAGTCACATAGTGGATAAAAAGGGTTAAGCATGGCTTATTTGAGAGAAAGTTGTAAGATCTTCCTAGGTTAGGATAAAACCTATTAAGCAAGTTCATATAATGAATTAAAACATTCTTAGTTGTCTAGATTCGAAAGAGATTTTAGTTTATTAAACTATAAATAAGAGTTGCATGCCTCGAGAGAGAATATATATAAGTTATGAACTCTTACTAGTCCAAGAAACTAGAGTAATTCATTAAGCTAGAGTAAAATTGAATATAGTAAAGTCCTAGGAGATTTCTCTTAAATTTATTCAACTCAATGATTGATGTATTCTTGATCATTGCATTCTTTAGTCTTTAGATTTTGTTATTTGCTTTATTATCTCATGGAATTGTTTCATAGCTTGTTAAGTTTATGAATAATCATTAGTTAACTGATAGTCTTTATAAGATCGACATACTCGCCTGCGCTTTTACGATTAAAACAACTAATCATCTAGCTTCTTCAATAATAGCTCCTGCATTATACTCTTTGAATAGACTCATCTCAAGGTGTTCTAGTTAGACCTAGTAAGGCATCACTCTTTTAACTTTCCTAGAGCCTCTGTTACTCGTTGGCTTGCAATAAGAGAATGCCTTACTACCAAAGATGGAGTCTATTATGGCTCCTTTAACAATTGAGACTGCCTTCTTTGCAATAGATTTCAAGAAAATTTTAATCATCTCTTTTTAAGTGCCTTTATATTAGGAACACTTGGCGCTTAATTGTATAATTATGCAATCTGCAATATGAAGCCAACAACTAAAGGCAAATGATCATATAAGCTAGTAAGACCAAGCTTAAAAGCAGGGATGATACCAGAGTATTCATAATAGCATTAATCTGTGCAATTTATGCAATTTGGAGGGAGAAAGTAACAGAAGTTCTCCAACAAAAGCAGGGACTCCCTCTCCTTCGTGGGGAAGACAACTTATTGCTAGAAATTCTATGCCAAACATTAGTTAAAACCTAGCAAAAAGATGGAACATTTAGAACGGAAGAACAAAACTCATTGTAGTGAGAGCATTCTGGTATTCCTATGTTCCTCGTCCTTGTCATTCCAAGCATAGGAGCTGGTTTTGTGTTCTACTAACTTTCAGTATTGGAAAGAACCTCGGTGACTCTTGCCGCACTTTTCTCTAAGGTACCTCTAGAGCAGAAGGCTCGTACCAATTGAGCAATAGTGTTTTAACATTTTTCCGAGGAAGCTCCTTAGCACATAACTTGTATTCTCTGGAGCTCTTCTTCTGCAGCCTGGTAACTCAATTACCTTGTTCCAATAGATCATAAGTTAAATGCACCACTAATGATCCCTTTAACAAGAGTGTCTTAACATAAATTGATTAAGATTCTTTTTTTATTGTAGCAGATATGACCCTGTAATCTCATAGTACACTTTTCAAATAAAAAAAATGAAGTGATCTTGAGATAGTTAAAATGTATTCCTAGATCATGCATATTCTTAATTTATTATTTAGATGTTATGACAAATCTCTAATATATATATATATATACACACACACATGCGCGCAAGTTTTTCACCATCGATAAAAAAAATTAATGCTTATTATTGTTCATTAATAGCATTAGAATTAACATATGACCAAAATAAACATTCATTAATTAAATAATTTATTGGTAAACTCATATAAATAAAAAAATTTATGAATCGATATCAATATTAAGAGTTAATTTATAAATTTGTTAGGGCGAGAAATATCAACAACGAATTGCTTCTATAATTTTCACTATGGATAAAATGTATACACATACGACAATTGACAAATAAGTACAAGGATCGATCTACATTTGTCTAAATCCTATCAACCAAAGGCAGCAAAACTAGTCATCCCAATGCTCAAGCTAAAGCAAGTGATGCTTCCTCAATTAAAAATGATATGAAACGCAGTCCTCTATCTACACGACTCTTACCCACGCTCCGCCACACATCGGACAGCCATAGGCCCATCTACTGATCCACCAGACCTCCCGCTCATTTTGAATGGGCGGATTTGCATTTGCAGCACCTGGTGTAACCAGAGCTGAAGTCTGACGCAAACACCTTATGCACTGTAATTGATGAATGACATCATAATAATCAAGTTATGCCAAAAATAAAAAAAAATTAAATATTGCAAGACTCAGGCATCACACAAACCTACCTTGTACCAAACTCCTTCAAGCCCTGTCTTCCACACAGCAGTAACAACATCTCTACGAGAACCCATTATTCCGAGATACGCCCCCAACCCCACAGATGTATTTAACCCGAAAGCCGCATCTCTTTCAGATATTCTGCGTTTTCTTGGCCATAGACTTAACGATCCATCCTGAACTCCATAGCTTTCCAATGAGCTCAACAAGTCGAGTGAATCTGCAGATCCACTTGGCTTGGGAGTATCATCGCCCGCACCCACATCGTCTGGATCAGACCATGGCCCACCAAACATATTCCGCCTATGCCACTCTTCTGATGGAGGATGAAGTTCTAGTTCACGGAGTAACAGGCCAGCAGCATCAGCACCTCTAGGGCGGGGCATATTCTGTTTTTGACGTTAAACAAAGGGAATATTATGAATCCAATTTACTATATTGGCATAGAAGGCTTAATATGCCAATAACACCAATAAAAATAAATACGACTCCATCCAAATTCAATAATTGCTTAAACCAATCGAAGATAAAAACTTGAACCCACGACAGGATTTACATTTAACTCTCCCCAATCCTACAAGGAAACATAACATTACAACTTTAATCCACCACAAGATTTACAGTTTAACTCTTTCCAAACCTACAAGGAAGCATAATCCTAGTATGGACTTCTTGAAATTAACTCCAAAAGACAAATTACAATTAATACTGTAATCTCGATATCCTCAAAGTAAAACCTAAAAGTCACTGTTCCAGAATCAATTTTTCAAGAAGCTAGGAAAACATATAAATTCCTACGACGATGTACCAGAAATCCTATACTAAATTTTGTATTATGAGAACCCAAACAACAAAGTCAACAAAAACATGCTAACAGAATAGACTCGATGCATGGCAAATCTACAATTACCGTCAAACACGTTCCATCCATAAAACAATATTCCAATCGTTCACAAACAAATAAAATTAAATTAAATCATAAATCCAGACCTGCATATGTGGACCTAGGGATGCCTCTACAACCTCTGGCAATACAGTATAATTCCCATCAATATAATGCAGCCGCACTTGAATGCTGCTGCTTCCCACCTGAGAAAGTGGCAACGGGTGTGGAAGACCAGAAGTTCTCCTACATAGATCCATGAGTATGAGGAACAGGACCTTCACCTAGATAACAGCAGCACTTCAAACTTTAATCAAGGAAAGAATTACCCATTACTAAAATGGAAAACATGATAAAAATATAAAATTTCAGAGCCAATCCATGATAAGAGCAATTTCTCTCAATTCAAGAAAGAGTCTATGCAACTGATAATTGCTATATCATTGAGCTTTTCAAAGGAACTAAAGAAACCAAGGTTATACCTCCTCAAAAGTGTATCCCTGACCAGCATTCCCATAACCCAATCTTGACCGTCCAGCAGGTCCATCTTCTACTCCTTTAGCTCCAGGAACAAGCTGACCACCTCGAGCTGCCTGGCCTTCATCTGACCTAGCAATCGATGGGACAGGTTTCAATGAAACAGAGCTGACCTCCTCCACCTTGCCAGGAGCAACAGGCTGAGGTTTCTGCATATTTGTATCAGCATTTCTCTGAGAACTGCCAACAAAGCGTGGTAGTTGTGTTCGTCGAAAGAAAAAACAGAACAGCAGCAATTGACATAGTCTGTGAAGGAAATGGCAATCTCCAATAAGACGCACAGCAGGTGTTCCAGGAAAAGTTCCAGTATTGATGCTGATTGGCATAAAAGAAGATGGACCACTTATGGCATTTGGAGTTGAATTGGACACTCCATCTGTAGTGCTACTAATCTTAGCAATTGCACCTTGCACCCAAGCTTGCATCTGAGTGCTTCCAGTGGAGCTTGTAGCACCACTTTGACCACCTAGGAAAGTTGTATAAACATGTCAAGGGACAGGACACAACATTCAAAGGGACTCGTAAACAGAAAGGCATCATCTTTTGCAGCATTGTCAATATCAAATGTTAGACATTAAGAACAGCTAGCAAATCCAACATTAGAAAGAGTAATGATTTGATTCTGCTTATAATTCTTGTTAAATCAAAAGAAAGGAAAATGGTATCATACTAACCCTGAGTTGTTGCAGGAGATGCAGCACTTTGGGTTGGAGTTGTTACCATATTCCGGTTACTGCCTGTACCTGCTGTAACTGCATGACTAGCCAAAGTGCGACAAAAACTTGCATAACGACGCAAGCGTGTGATAAAATGTGAAGCTAAGTCAAGAACTGCATCAACATATGCCTGCAACAAATACCACAGTTAGAGATAGCCAGTTCAGAGACATCTTAGATCAATATTCTGCAAATTAAGTCACAACCTAGCAAAGAACTTCCATCATCTGCGAAAGAGTGCATTAGCTAAAGCAGAGAGGCAATATGTGAAGATTTTTAAAATATTGGTAGGAAAATCAGTAGTTTCTTAACAAAGATCTAGCATAACCAACACAAGTTTCTTAACAATGATCTAGCATAGCCAAGACAACAATTCACAATTAGGCTCTCTTTTGTACCACTCGTCCAAGTAGTAGGCAGGGGTTCATGGTCAGCTATCCAGAGGATTTTTCTAGGACTAAAGATATATCCTTCAATAAATGAAATCTAATATCAAAAATCCATTCATTTTATAACTTAAAATCACCAAAGGATTTCCTTGGTTTTCATCTCTTTGAAATAATACGTCCTCTCAAATCATCCATTGAAGGGGTGATAACATTTTGAAAATAAAGGCATTTGATGCCCGAAAACAGCCAGGTTAGGTCAGCTATAAAATACAAATTTATATAAAAATGCTCAAGGAATACCCTATGTGATGCCCAAACGGGAATTTAATTTCAGTCACTCAGTTAAAAGCTTTGTTAACTGGGAAAAAACAAACTTTGCCTTGAATTTGGTTTTTTCATTTTGGCTTTTGTGAATGTCCTTAAAGTACATGTTTAACAATGTTGAGACACCAAGACAGACAGCTTAAATTAGCATCCCTTCTATAATTCATTTAAACAATAAAGTATAACATTTATAAATTAATAACCTCTAATATATAATAATCTGTATTGTCCGTACTTGATTTAATAGTCTAAAGTAATTCTTAATTAATAGATTTTATATGGTCCAAATTATTACTTTATAGAGGTTTTGCAAGAAGGAAAGACCATAAGTATAGGAGTGGAATGGGAGCAAATAATAGACAATTACCATTCAGTAACCACCATACCTGCACATAAAACCCAAATGGATCACAAAGGATCTTCACTATTTAAAATTGGGAGAAAAAATCTTTTCAACAGAATGCAAATCTTTTGGGTCGAGAAAAATGAATTTAACAGAGTTAAAATAAAAACCTGAATACTTGGAACAAGATTTGGTTCAACAGCCATTGCTTCAGGATCAATGCCAGATAGCGTCTCACCAGAAGCTTGCCACGGCTCAGGAACCAGTGCTGAAGGATTTATGAGAGCCGATTCAATGCCTTTTCCAAGCATATCAAGAAGCAGCCTTGCTTGCATATCCAAGACCATTGCCCTGACTTCTTGAGCATTTGTACCTTCCAACATCCTGCATTTTATTCTATCTAGACTCTGCATCACACCAAAACCAAGTTTAGCTACTCAAAGACTTGCAATCATGAATATCAGGGTAGTTGTTGAAGATGCACCTTAAATTGATAAGCAAACAAAAAACTCGCACTCTAAGCATGGATTAAAACTAGGCCTGCAGATTCATACACATTCTCAAGATATACAGATACCAGAATTACAGACTTAAGTCACATAAAACAGTTTCAATTTCATTGCTAAGAGGATAGAGTAGCCACAATAAAGCCTAAGAAGAGCATTACTACAATCATATAACAGTAGCACAAGCTAAAATTCAGGAAACTAGAAACAGACAAATTAACATAAAACATGACACATTTCTCTAATTACCAGAAACAGACACATTAACATAAAACATGACACATTTCTCTAATTACCAAGCATTGACATTAACATAAAACATAACACATTTCTCTAATTACTTACCATTGACACATGAAAAATCATAAAAGCACTTTATAGATGGAAAAATAAATGATATATCAAGTTGCAAATGATCCAGAGAAAAATTGCTGAACTTCTGTAGTCTTTGTCTCTATACCCACTGTCCTAATTAAATAAAGATATTTGATAAATAGACCACAGATACTTACAGGACCATATTGTTGCCTATGTTGCGTGGAAGGAAGAGAGTGAAAATCTGCATCCAAGACTGCAATCACACTGTTCAGGGAAACTGAAACCCAATAAAGGAATCCGTAAATTTCCTGTTTCCCCATCAAATCATATCTCCAGGAAAGAGAACAATGGTTACATCTAAAAGAACAGTTATAATTTGAATTTAAGCATGTTTTTTGTCAACAATAGTACTATTAACATAGTTCTTACCAATGCCATCCTCAGCAGCACTCTGAGTGCAGCCAACAGCATCCCACCAATCAACTCCAACCAAAAGACTCCACCAAAACCTACTCTAACAGAATACAACATCAGCATAATTTCCAGATATCCACCCGTTCTGACATGCCTGGGGTCATACGTCCTATAAATCAAACAACTTATCATTGTGCAAAAAATGGTTTACAAATTTACCTCTCAGCAATTGCACGTTCCAAAGTTGCAGAGTTAGCCTTCACCTGACTACTTGGAACAGCAGGAGGAAGAACCCGTATTATCTTCAGTATGGAGCAGTCCTTGCCAATGTCATGCCAAACAGATGCTGAACAGCAGCTTGTGGAAGAGAAGGCAGGAGCTGCTATTGCAGATCCAACATTTATCTGATAGTTGTCAACAGGGGTAAAAACTGGGCCAGAAAATATTTGCACACCACCCCGCAAAAAGGCAATTGCAATCTCACCACCATGAGCCGCATAAACAATTCGAGCAAGTGTTCTAACATCACTTGGCAGATCAAAGGGATCAAAACTGACTCTTTTTGTCTTCTCGATAACAGAATCGGATGGCTTTCTTCCATCTAAGGTTTGACCAGCAGCAGGAACTTCATGAAATTTAAAATCATTAGTCGGTGCTATACTTCTATCAACTTTGGACACCCAAACTGTTTGCATTGGTGCCTGCCCATTAAAACTAGATGTAGGATTTCCAAATATTTGATGAAGAACAACAGGCTGCAGAGATGACTCCCAGCGCTGCAATCTCCATCCTGTGATTGAAGGACCCTCATCAGGATCATAGGGGGACATGTATTGCCCTGCATCAGTTCAACCAATTGTGAGTATCATAATCAACTTCTATCTAAAAATATCATCCCCAAAGAAACAAGCCATATTTGGGTTTACATTTGTTCAATCATCTCGATCTAGAGACAACATAAAGCCAGAATTTATTCAAATGGTGTTCAGAGTCCACAGGAAATCACTAAACCTCCATTATAAGGGCACAACAGCCTATCATTAATCAAGAGGCCGGGCACAAAAGATATATATTGATGCAAACTTCAAAATGAATTAATCTAAAAACCAAGTTTCATAGTATGGATACTATTGTGTACCCTCAACTATCACAACTGCTATTACTGAACCACCACGAGTTGGATCAAAAGCCACAGCAGTTACTGCAGAACCCCAAGTAGTCGTTGCCGCAGATTGAGCAGCAGCCTCTGGACTAACATATGCCGAAAAATTTGAAACTGGTGAGCAATGAAGTGGCACAGAATCCTCGTCCGCTTGCTTTTTCCCTTGCTTTTCTTCAGATATTAAATATTCTTGCCAGCTAAATAAATATGCTGCCAAAGGTGCAAAACCTGCCCAACTCGGTGGATTGAGTGAAGGTGGAACACCATTACTGGTACTTGTCTTTGGAGTTGCTTGGAATGTGCTTCCAGGGCCAGGAGTGACCTCCCAAACAACCACAGTAGATGGGTTTACTATTGGAACACCTGCAACGTGCAAGGCGCCACTATCTGTAACAATAGCATCAGCTGCCATAATACCACTAGGGCCAGCACCCAAGAGTCCCTTGCTTGTGTAAAACCATTTTGGAGCTGAATTATTCTGACTAGGAGGCCACTGGGACCAATGAAGTTGTACAGAACCCGATGAGAAAACAGAACAAACACAAAGGAAATTGGGCCATCTAGCTGAAATAACATTGGATAGTGCATCAGTGATTGCATACTGATGAGAAAGGAAGTATTGAAATAGTGAAAAGAAAGCAAAAAAGTGGTGACGAAATCACAATTGTCATAATTGTTACAATACTAGCAAACTGATCATTCAGTAATTTTCAAATATCCGAAAACATCTTAAGCATGCACTATATCTTCTAAGAGTAAAGACCACTATTAGGCATTCCAGTTTCATACAAACAAATGCATTCTATACTTTGAGAAATTTATAAACTTTTTCAAGAAATCATTCAACCCAAAACCTTAAGTTATTGGATGAGGCCAAAAAAGTGATCAAAATATTATTCTAACACACCAAATCCCACGAAACACGGACAAATCATAACAAATCAAATATCTGCTAAACTAAGAAGGCATTTGCTTAAACTTGTGATTTCACAAACATAAAAGCTTTCAAACCACAATAATAAACCGTTCAACCCAAAGCTTAAGCTACTAGTGAGGCACAGACAATGGTTCATATATCATTCCAACTTCAAATTTCAATTTTATGTTAGTGAACCAACGCAACATCAGCTTATTGTCCACTGTCTATAAATCAGCATACTAGTAACAACACAAAATAGCAAACATGAGGAAACTGAAATTAGAATGTCACCGTGCTAGGCATTCATATCGGGGATATATCAGATTTTCTCTAGAAACAGGTTCCACAGTCAAGCTAATTAAGGCAACTTTAAACTCACCACTTCAGCAACTAAAAATTAGGAAAGGTTGGCTAAGAGACAGTGGAAAACAAACCTGATGTCTGGGACTGCTGCGAAAGGAACTTCTCTTCAAATATTGACTTTGAATTTGCAGGACTACTGGATTTTGATGAAAGCCATCTATACTGATTTTCCAAAGAAGTCAAACAATAGTTAAGTTGCATAGACAAATTGCAAAAACAAACAAATAAAACTAGATGAAAACCTTGTTTGAGAAAAAAGTACATTAAATGAAGGAAAAAAAATGAAACTAAAAAAAGAGCTACTAGGTGTTTACATGCAAATAACAAGCTTCCACAAAAGAACAACATCTCCATCCACAAATTGAATAGGCTTAAGAGAGCAAGAAAATTTGTGATCGCTCACAGTCAAGCTTATCCAATGACATAAGATCAGCATGTTATAACTATTTAGGTATCAATGAATATGGGCATGCACAGCTAGACAAGATGAGTATTGAACAAGAATACAGAGTATGCAAAATTGAGAAATATGAAAGAGCAATTTGATCATTGGAAGAAAACACGAATGATGAATCTGATTTATCAATAACAGACACCAACACTATAAGAGCAAATCTGCAAGAGTATCACAGGTGAAAACTTTCAATCACACACATATCCCAAGGATGGTGCGAAAAGGGTATAAACAATCTTATAATCAGCTATTCGAAAGGCAAAAGTAATAGCATACCGGAGAGACCCCTGAAAGCCATTTAGTAACAACAGCAAGGTCCTGCCGCCATTCATGCTCACGCTGCCAGCTCGTAGCATCACGTACCAAATTAGCTGGACCCTGCATGAAAAAAAGTCATGGCTAAATGAGAATTTGAAACAATTCACTATAAGAAAAGAAGAAGAAAGAAAGACTGACGAGTACAAGATCAGTTAGTGTAACCACAATTTAAGTAAAAATGGAGAAGCTATGGGCAAAAATATATGGTGAAGAACATAAAAGCAATTTCCTCAAAAAAGCATAGGAAACAAGCTAGCTCACTTGAGAATGTTGAGTCCATATAGTTATCCTCCCATGGAAATTAGCAATAAGTAAGGCACGAGGACAAGAAGTAGGGGACCATTCAATAAATTGGACAGAATCACGAGGAGAATCTGTAACCAAAAAAAAATGCAAAGAATGCAACCACTTATTATTTGGAAGAAAGGAAATCTTAAAAAAATACACTTAAGATTCAATCATGATAACTAATAGGGCAGACTTGAATGCATCATTTGTGCAGTTTGTGTATGCAGTGGAGAGAGGCAAAAAAAAACATCAAACACAAACGAATGGAAACTATAACCTCGTCAGACTTGTGTGCATAGATATCTATAGATAAGTGCTCATCAGGGAAAAAAGAAAAAGGAAAAAGCTCAGGACAAAACCCAAAAAAAAAAGTTTTTACAGACGCTGAAGCTTCTATGCTATCCGAAAAGCTTCATAAGAAAGAGTTCTCTTCCCAAATTTCACATGAAGCAGAATTCCAAAGCAAAGTTAACATCATAATTTAGTTTCCTTTTTTTTTTTTGGAAATTTAGTTTCTTGGTTGAAGATATACAGCTAACCGTTGACATTCAAGAAACAACCATTTATCAACAACGAAAACTTCAACTTCAATTGGATGCCAGGTGATAAGTTAACAACTGTCACAGTATAGTGTAACAAAACCATAAAGGTTCATTGGATATAATAATAATACCTGCTATGACATTGAAAACTGCACACTCAGTTGGTCTCTCAGGGATAACAATATGTATGGGAATCCAAAATGGTGAATTTGCATTGGAGCTACAACAGAAAAAGAGAAAGATATTAAGAACAATTGTAATTTCAAACAACTATCCACTATTTAAGGTCCATTATCAATTTCTAATGAGCAACACATCAAAGAGCACAGTCGCTAATCAAAAAACAGCAACAGAATCGCTCTTGATTCTCAGAGTGCTATGAGGCCAAAACCATAATAACGTAAACAACAATATCTTTGAGGCTAAAACTAAATATTCCTAAAAGAGAACACTAACCTTGGAATTCTAGCGCATGTCTCTGATGCACAAGCTATAGCATTCAACTTTCCACACCAGGCAACAGCACTAAGAGAACAAACATTAAAATAACAAGTGAATCTTTTAGAAAATAAATAGAAAAAGAAAGATCCCCATAGAAATGCTTGTATTCATAAAAGTGTAATATACCTACTTTAAGATAAGATAGGAATCTAATCTTGGACAACATGACAAGAATATTGTGTTGCAGGGTAGAGATTTACTGCCATGCTCAAAAAGCTACAGGCCAGAAACGAACTAAGTTCCAGTTTCAACTCAAGTACTTAAATTATAACAATTCATGAATGCACTGATCTGAAGACATGGCAGTAATAATATGTGCACAACTAATCAACTTGGCCTGTAACATCCCCAAATACGCATTGAGATCTACTTATTGCTCCTAAGGGCACAGGTACTACTTTTTAAAGATCATGCAGATCGCAAAGTAGGAAAGCTTCAGTATCATAAATCAAGAACAAAAATGACAATTAAGGGAAGCTCATAAAAGTTGCATTTCAGTATTGAGAAAGAGGAAATTAATACATAAACAAGTCCTTAAATACTTGAGGCTAATCTTCATCCCTGTCAGTACACATTAGTCCAATCCAACCGTGACTCCTCTCCTCCCAACAACTTCTACTTATTGCACTCACCATCAACCTTACCACCTCCTCACCAGACAAGTAAACTATAGAAAGCTGCAAAGGGCTAAAAAGTCAAAGCACAAGATCACATTTTTAGCAGTTACAGGAACTCTAGGAATTTACGACAAACAGAAGAAACCTTTAAGGCCATAATTCGAGAACTTAAAAAGCCCTAAAAAAAAGTTCAAATTACAGAACAATACAAGTCAAGAAAGTCAATATCAGCAAAAAGAACAGGCTTTCTCGAGAAAATCCGTTTGATCCATAAAGAAGCTAAAACACTCAAAAGCGGGCGACAATCCCAGTGAAATCAACAGTTTCGAACATCAAAACATCTCCAGAGAAATTAACGAAAGAAAACAAAACTTCCAAGGGAATAACCTGAAATTGCGACAAAGTTCAGGGACGCTCATTTTGTGCAACAAATTTGTGCGAGGCTGCTTAAGGCGAATACAGAAAACAATGGCCGGAGAAGCGCCGGAAGCCGCAGGTTCAGGCGGGGGAGGCGGCTCCTCCTCCATGAGATCGTCGGGTTTGTCAGCACTATCTTCGTCAGCACCGTTACCGGACTCTGCTTTGTCAGAGAGAACCACCGTGGCACCAGCGCTGCTTCCCCCTTCAACCGACAGACCGGTGCTTTTGTCCTCCTCGGAATCCTTACTGGCAGCACTGGGGCCCGGCTGCTGTTGCTGCTGTTGTTGGGTTTGTTGTTGAGATTGACTACTCATATCTCCCAATTAAAA
The DNA here is from genome assembly GCA_027564335.1 of Erythroxylum williamsii. Classification (NCBI taxonomy): domain Eukaryota; kingdom Viridiplantae; phylum Streptophyta; class Magnoliopsida; order Malpighiales; family Erythroxylaceae; genus Erythroxylum; species Erythroxylum williamsii. Next base: position 60,577,133 of record JANITW010000002.1, read on the forward strand.
CCCTAAGCTGCTATTTATAAATAATATTAGGAGAGAAAGAGATAGAGAGACTAAGAAAGAGTAAGAGAGAAGAATGTGAGGGAGTGAGTGGTGCAAAAGTCTCACTTGAGGGCGACAGGTTGAGAAATTTAGACAGAGAGAGTGAAAGTGGGGTTAATGTGGATGAGTAAGCGCCCGCACGGAGGATGAGAGAGAGAGGCTGACTGTTCTTTTAAGAGAGAGAGTGACTGTCTGACTGTTCTTTTATTTTCTTTTTTGTTCCTTTTAGTATTTGCTTTGACTCCCATTTATATAAGAGTTTGTCTTTGCTATATGGACAGGAATTGCTTTCATGTCCTTCTATATAATTTGGTTATCCCTTTTTTAATTTAGCAAAAAGTCCTTGAACTCTTAACATTTGCACTAAAACATAGCTAAGACCCTAATGTTTAGAGTATACAAAAAAAAATCTAACATTTTTAAAATCATTGGGTCATATTCAATTAATGATATCTTTATCCTCTCTTTTTTTTTAATCTCCCAGGAGGTGTCCACTGGGCTGAAGTCGGTGACTAATCTCCTTTTGTTGCGTGATATATCTTATATCTGGGGGCAACAGTTGACCCAGGAGTTCGCTGCATTTCTAAGGGCAAGGATCGAACCTGAAACCACTTGATTAAGCGATGAAGGTATGTATCACCCACACCAATCCACTAGATTTTTATCCTCATTAAGGTTTCATTAGTTGAGTGTCAGGTCACTTTTCTTATTTTTGACACTGTGATTTCACAATTAAAATCAAACAACACCCTATAAAATTCCTAATTGTTCAACAAATCCCTAATGTTGTGTTATTTCTTTGTTTTTTTTTTTGGTAACTCAGGGTCTGAACTTGGTCTGACTATTTGAAACCTAAATTACATACTCAGACTTATAAATAGGTAAATCTAAGCCTGATCTTAGATAATATCAGAGGTACCTGTTTCCAGAAAATAGGCCATTACCAGAAGGATTATATCACTTCAACAAAAACTACTCCTCCTAAGGATCAAACTCACAACCTTCCCACAATCCTCTTGCCTTTTCTACCGCTATATTTTCACGTTGAATAACGAGTGCTTATCACATAAAATCTATATGAATGATTGAAGCTTGCACATCTTGTCCCATCTTCAGGGCTTATAAAACCCTTGTCAAATTATTGAACACCATCCACTTATAAATGACCGACTATACATGTATCATGAGCTTGTTACTACACTTCTCAAGTAAACTTTGCATTCATATTGTCGTCACCCTTCACACGCACTGCAACAGTACTTAAAGTAGACCTACTAGCAATGTCTAAATTTGTTCGATGCCTCTTCACCGTCATCTTCTTCAGTGACCCAAGAGTTCCTAAAGCTAAAGGGAATGGATATGGACGATGCTTATTAAGATTTGTGACTAATATTGATAAATCATATTTTAAAATGTAAAAAAA
>JANITW010000002.1:60602187-60613517 GCA_027564335.1 Erythroxylum williamsii
CTTCCGAACTGTGGGATATGCGTCGGAACGACCCACGGGCGTCCCGGTGTGTACCCTACGGTGAGGGGGCGCTACAGGATATGCCAATCACTAGTTGCTACTCTTCTAAAGATAATTTAAATTGACCAATCATAAGAGTAAAAGTATATACTCAAGTTTCCGTGAATTTTTCTAGTCAATTCACTCTCTAACTATGACTATATAGTCTTCAAAGTAATAGAAAAAGAGAGAATGTTTGCTTATTTGTTTTTATTTTGATGACACCTAAGAAACACATATAAGCAACAAATAAGCTTTAAAACGTGCATAAAAGCAAAGATCCCTATCCCCTTACTTATAACTTAAATTGTCCTTAATGTAACATCAAATGTAAGAAATGGAGCATTTAATATAAGTAACAAATGCTAGAATGTAAATAAAAAAAATGGACTTCCCTTAGGTTGCCAAGCACTGCCTTTGTTTCATGTCATCGACTCGACGCAAATGTCGATCAAACTTTATAATGGGGGTTTTCTAACCCTATCACTTCCACATTTTGCACTTGGAATCCTTGATAAAAGGGTTTCAATTGATGACCATTGTCTGTAGGCTTTCAATTTCAACTATGCCATGTAGAAACAGATTAGTAACAACAAAAGATCCAATCCCACAGGAATGTAATTTACCTAAGAAAAGCTTAAGTTATGAATGATAGAACAGAACTTTTTGTCTAACGGTGAAATTCTTTCTAGCAATCATCTTATCATGAAATAGGTTTGTCTTTTCCTTGTAAATTTATGCATTTTTGTAAGAGTCAAGCCTAAGCTCTTCCAATTCTTGCAGCTGCAATTTTTTTTCACCCATTTCGTCCATCTTCATAATTACTTTATTGCCTAAAAAGCTTTATGTTCAATTTCCACTTGAAGATGAAAAGGCTTTCCGTAAATCAATCCATATGGAGACATGCAAATAGGGGTCTTATATATAGTTTTATATACCAAAAAAGCATCATCAAGTCGTTGGCTCCAATCTTTATGATTTGAGCTCACTATTTTCTTAAGGATTAACTTGATTTCTCACCTGTTTGTCTATAAATGGTAAGTCATAGACACTTTATGAGTGACATGTTATTTTTCCAAAAAATTTCTTAAAAATCGATTGCAAAAATGACACATGTGGTTAATTAATGCTCAAGGTGTTCCAAACCTAGCAAAAATGTTGGACTTGACAAATTATGAAATAACTTTAGAATCATCAATCCTAGTAGCTTTAGATTCCAACCATTTAGAAACATAATTCATAGCTAGTAAAATGTAAACAAAACCAAAGAAGAAGGAAATAGTCTCATAAAATTAATGCCTTATACATCAAAATTTTCATATGCAAGGTTTAGAGATAAAGGCATTTTATCTTTAAGGGATAAATTACCTTATTTTTGGCATTGTTTACATGCCTTGTAGAACATATAGGAATCTCAAAATATATTTGGCCAAACCACATTCAAGTATTTTCCTAGCAGTTCTTTTAGGCTAAAAATGACCACCATAAGCATATGAATGGACAAAATTTTTAATAGATTTGCTTAGGCACAAATCTTCTAAGCACTTGGTCAGACTAACACTTCCATAATTGAGGATCATCCTAAATATAATATTTCGAATCAATGTTTATTCTATTCCATTTAGCTTTACTTAAATCATTAGGTATCTCTTGATTTACTAGATAGTTTACAATATCAGCGTACTATGGAACCTTATTTTGAAGCGAGAGTAATTGCTCATCTAGAAATAGCTATTACAATGGTATTGAATCCTCTTCCTTCGCAATTTGACTCAAGTGTTTTGCAACTAATTTCTCTACAACTTTCTTATCTTTAATCTCTAAATCGAACTCTTGGAGTAGGAGAATCCATCTAATAAGACTTAGCTTCGCTTCCCTTTTTGATAAAAGATACCTTAATGTTGTATGGCCAGAATATATATAATTTAAAACCAAAAAATAAGGTTTAAATTTATCTATAGCAAACATAATAAACATAATAGTTAAAAGCTCCTTTTCCATAATGGAGTAGTTGCACTGAGGATTCTTGAAGTGAAGTATATAGCATGAGCCATCTTGCCACATTTTTTACTAAGGGCAGTACTCACAATGACAGTACTCACAATAAAATTACCAGCATCACATATAATCTTAAAAGGTTGACTCTACTTAGGTGGTTGAATAATTAGTATCGAAGTCAGAAGTTCCTTCAATTTGTTGAAAGCTTCTGTGCATTCCTAATTAAATTCAAATGACACATCCCTTTTTAACAAATGACAGAGAGTTTTTGAAATTTTACTGAAGTTTTTAATAAATCTACGATAAAAACCTACATGGCCAAAGAACGAACCTCCCTCACATTTGTAGGTGTACAGTAAAGTCCACACAATTTCTATCTCAACTTTATTAACCTCAATCCCTTTAGATGAAATTACATGTCCCAAAACTATTTCTTGTTCAACCATAAAATGACATTTTTTAGAATTTAGAAAAAAATTAATTTTGATGCATCGTTCAAGTACGTAAATCAAATTATCTCAATATGCATCAAATGAATCCCTATAGATAGTAAAATCACCCATAAAAACCTCAATAATGTGCTCAACATAGTTAGAGAAAATACTCACCATGCATCTCTGAAAGGTGGTTAGGGCATTGCAAAGTCCAAACGTTTTCTTCTATAGGCAAATGGGCATGTGAAGATTGTTTTCTCTTAATCTTCTGGAGCTATCACAATTTGGTTATAACCTTAATATCCATCAAGAAAACAATAGTGAGATCATCTCATGATTCGTTCAAGCATTTGATCAATGAATGGGAGTGGTAAGTGATCCTTGTGTGTAGCAGCATTTAACTTCCTGTAGTCAATACATACTCACCATCCATTTTAAATTCTTATAGTGACAAACTCATTATTCTCATTTTTCACCACAATAATCCCAGTTTTCTTCGTTACCACTTAGACTGGATTTACCCATTTATTATTTGAAATTGGATAGATTATACCAACATTAAGCAACTTCAAGATCTCTGTCTTCACCACTTCCATCATTGAAGGATTCAATCTCCTTTGTGATTCTCTTGATGGTATGGTCCACCCTATAGTTGTGATGTGATCCTTCAACACTCGAATTAACTTTTCCTCTTAAAGCTTGGTTAAATTCTTCACTACGATTACCGGAGGTGCTTCTGATTCCCCCAAAAATACATACTTTAAGTATTCCAGTAATTGCTTCAGTTCAATTATAGGTTCTAATCCATAATATGTACTATTTCACATAATTTTTTTAAAATCATAAAATGGTTTCCAAATTTTATAAATTTTCAAAACAATCCCTTAATATATTGTGCTATATAATTTTTTAACTTTACTTTAATCATATCTCACAAAATCATAATAATATAAAAGTGAAATAAGAATAATCTTTTATTCCCATTAAGATTAATTTTCACACATTTCTCATATAAACAATAGACATAATTAATATGAGAAAAAGATTATGTAATTTTGATATAAACATAAAACTAAGAATAATGCAAAGTATGTAAAGTATCACAATTTATTACACTAAAATATCATATAATAAGAGTAATATAGTTCTATAAATCGATAATCATCACAATAAGAGTCAATGTTGATGAATACAACAAAGTGAAAGTGAAACATGAAACAAATATACTTATATTTAGAAGTTTTATATTGATATAGTATATTTGGAATTTAACATATTCATGCAATACAAGCAAAATTTAAAGAAAAGAGTAAAAAATGAAGAACCTAAAACTTGATTCCATAGCATATCCACTCAAATCGTATTGGCCCTAATTTCTATTTAGTATGATGTTATTAAGGATAGTCTCATTATGACCACCATTCAATTTCAATGTACCAAATGGCATGTTAATACTTTTTGTCCAAGGTTATCTTCTTAGTCACTCTTATTTATAAAACTTGGTTTTTTAGAAACTCAATTTGCTAAAAGATCGATATGATCAAGGTAAATTGGATCTATATAACTACTTATTCTATTAAGGCTCCTAGTAAAATTAAATTATTAAGAAAATATAAGATATTATATTCATCTTAATAATGATAATAATATACCTTTCTCAATCTTCAAGTTGTATTCAACAAATATCAAATCATTTAATCACTTGTGTTCTATTTTATTTCTTTTTTATAATGAATGAATTCAAATGTGCTTCAATTTCTATCACACTAGGTTGCACTTACACCTTGACTAAGAAGTCAATCGAAAACTTTTATAATTCTAGAACACCGCTTCTGAATTGATTCTAGTAAGTAATGTAAAGCAACAAAAGCAATCTTATAAACAAAATAAAGTGATTATTAATTTTAAACAAGAAACAAAAATTAAAAAAAACTAAATTAAACTTATCTTTTTGACATATTGTAATAGGCATCTCAAAATCATGCATCCTTGTTAGCCTTTATTTATAAGTTAAGGAGATCTTATGTGACATAATTACTATAATTGCTACTAGTTTTCTCCTATTAACTTCAACTTTATTTGAAAACTTGGTCTAAAATATTAGATTTATAAATGTCCCAGCAGCAAAAAAAAAATGAAAAGTAAAGTTGTCTTCCTCTTCTTTCATAAATGAACATAAGATAAAGTGTGTATAATAAAGGCCTATTTATCAAACTAGCCTTAGTTACTTATTTTGCCCTCATTATGGCATAACAAAAGTGACTTATTATTACCTTCTTATCAATTTCATTTAGACAAAGTACTCTCACTAAATACCCACAAACTCAACTAACAAATTGACATTAGGACTAAAATTGATGATCTTCTAGAATAATTCTAGAAACTTCCATTCTAGCATTGAGATATCGACTAAGGTGCAAATCACTTTTCATTTATAAAAATTTGTATTAACTCCTTTATTTGAAACAAGATTAGTTGCAAATCTTATAATGGTATGATGACATAAATTTCCACGATTAATAAAATCCTTCCTCATCAAATATAAAACCCTTATATGATTATAAATGAACTTAGTCAATTTTTTTTTGCCTTTTTATAGTTTCATCAATGACAAGAAAGTATTTAGTGTCCCCTATATTTTCTAGCATTAGTTCAATATAATGTGTAGCATAAGGAATCTAATAGAAATAATTTTTTTCTTATTTGTAACCTCCTCCTAACTATTTTATGTGCAACATCATTGTCAAAGATGAATAGTAAAAATATTTTTAGGACCAAGTTCACAAACAACTTTCACAAAATTTGCTAATAAAGTATTAACAATCCTTACAAGGTTAGATGCATTGACTTCAAAAAAATTGCCCCCTTAGTAAAAATACCAAGAAAATAATAAATGGGATCATATATGCTATTTTTCTAATCATTACACATGATTGAACATATATAAATTGCCCAAGTCATTCTTCTTTCCATTAAATAGCTTTTGATTTCAATAATAAAGATGCTCAGAAGATTAACTCTGTAGTCATCAATCCCTTTAGATTGTAATGCACAACAATTGAAGGTTAAGTTGTAGGAGTTATTCATGGAATAAAAGAATTTAGACACTTTTCTTCTTCTTATCCTCATATTAGTTTTAACAATCCCTTTTTGTTGGAAAGGAGCACCAAATTTAGTATTGTCAGTCTCATTTAAACTGTATTGCGAAATAAACTTTCACTCCTAATTCCATAACATAGTTTTTTTTCTTCTTTCTTTTTTATTTTGATACTCTTTAATGAAAATTTCATGTCATTTTACATCATATCAAACATTATTACAACAATCTATACCACCTTTAATCTCAGGTAAATCATGTTTTTAGTCGGTGATTCCCTGACCTTTCAAATATTTGTTATAATATAAACAAATAGTATGATTCTTCATATTAGGAACTAATCTAGCATGAGCATAAGTTAAATTACCAAATCTTCCTAAAGGACTTAAATTATTAATAGTACTTAAACTTTCCTCTATTTATCTATAAAAATAAATCCACTTAAGTAAGTATAATAAACTTTTAATTCATTTGTCAAGATACTAATTTAATTCATTAAGTACCCATAACTAAAACAACATAGATACGTAAAAAAGGAAATTGAACAAAAGTTATCACAATATTACATTAGGGAAACATTGAAAAATCTTCATTGATTGAATCTAATTAAAAGATATAATTTTGTATTATAAAGTGATGTGCCACTGTTAATCACTAAGTTGAGTTGAGAAGACGACATTAATGATGGAATGATAACCTAAAAATAGTAAAATTTAAAAAGATAATAGTCATTTAATTCATTTACAATGGAATTAAAAACATATGCATTTAATCATAAACTTTAAGGTTAAATAATGATGAATAATTCTCAATTGCAATGCAAAAGATGCCTTCATTATTAATTGTAATATGATGATTATTTATTTGGATTACAACATCAAATTACCTATAATATTCCACAACACTCTTACCAAATTATTTATCAACTATAACAATGAGAGGATCGAGTATACATTAATCAAAATTTAGATTTATAGGCTAATCATGAACTGAGCTATGCAAAATAAACTTTGAAAGCATCTAAAGAAAATCAGAGTGGCCAACAGTATTAACGGGTTGCTGTCTATAATATGATTTTTTTGAATTGGTGTTCGTTGTTGCTAAGTGCTGAATTTGTCTGCAAACTTCTATAACTTTCTTGAGGTTGTCAAGAGAGCCACAAATGTTTGGCTTAGCTTTCAAAGTACTAGTATAGGGCATTCTCAAAATTTCAAGTCTTAAAGATGGTTTTAAGTTCATAAGAAAATAGGTTAAGAATAAAAAACAAAACATGAACAGAACAACAATGGAAGAAGTATATAGAGGAAAACCTCATCTTAGGCTAGCGACGGTGGAAAAGAGATTACAACTTTGTGAGATACTGAGAATGTGAGGAGTCATAGGAGATAAAGAGGGAAGGAAAGTTCGCTGGTTCAGTTTGAATGACTTGAGATCAGGAAAGAAAAGAAGAAGATATTTTTAAGTTATTAATTATATTTTTATGCATCTACATATTTCACTTAAACTTAACTAATATTTTATATACTGAAACTTGATACAATATTGCTATTTTAGTATCATTTTCCAACCAATATATATAGTATAATATTCTTACCCCTAATTGGAATAGAGGTGAAGATTGAATGCAAATAATGAAACCCGACTTGCAAGCAAGAAAATTGAAGTTTAGTTTTGTAGAAAAGTATAAGAAAAAAGGGTAACAGAGAAAGTTGTTTTCTTTTATTCATTCGACCTTTTTACTAGATCAATCAATTAAAATTGAGGGATTCAATGCTTACATCTAGAAATTAGAAATGCAAAAATGAATTATAATTGACTGAGAGTAGGAATTTAGAATATTTTATTTTTAAAAATAATATTAAATTTGAAATGTCCTTTTAATATCTTTAATTAACATAAAACATCAATTATCTTATTAAAAAGCATTTTATTATAAGAGGTTCACAAGGCTTACATGGTTCGGACATATTAAAAGGAGATATTTTGATGCTCTAGCAAGAAGATGCAAAATGATTATATTTAAGAACTGTGAGAAGTAAAAAAGGAAGGTTTAAAAAAAATAAAGGAGGAGATTAAGAATAATATAGCTTTACTAGAACTTACTAAGGATGTGGTTCTCAACAGAAAACTTTAACATATTAGGATATAAGTAAAGGATCTTACAAAAAGAGGTCCTTCTCTTCCTTATAAATCTTTTAAACAATTTTTTTAGAATTTTATGTTTGGTTTTTAGTTTAAACATTTAATATGTAGTACATTCCTTGCAGTTATTTAACCTAAGCATTTCCTTACATACCTTAGACATTTCTTATAATTGCTTGTTTGTTTTATTTATTTACTTGTCTTCTTTCTTATATTTATTTACTTATTTTATCTTTTATTTTTAATCTTTTTTTCTATATTTGAGCTACATCAAGGCTCCTTAATAAGCCCATTTTTATTTATATTAGTGATGGATGAGCTCATCAAGAATATCTAAGGGGAGGTGTTTTGGTGTATGGTATTTGTTGATGACATTGTTTTAGTAGATGAGATAAAAGAAGGTATCAACATCAAGCTATAACTTTGAAAGGATATGTTACAATCGAAAGGTTTTTAATTAAATAGGACAAAGATTGAGTACTTATAATGCAACTTTTCAGGCCATAGGATGGTTTTCAATGTGGAGGTAAAGATTGTTGCATAAGTTATACCACAAAAATAGTGTTTTAAATATTTAGGATCTATCATTAAAAGCAATAGAGAGATCAACCAAGATGGCTTCAATGGAGAAGTGCATTAAGTGACAGTAAGGTACCACTCAAGTTAAAGGTAAATTCTATTGTTTAGTGATTAGAGTAGCCATGCTCTATAGGGCAAAATATTGGCTCATAAAATAGGTGCATAGTCATAAGTTAATAGTATGATGATAAGGTTGCTTCATTGGATGTATAGCATTACTAAAAAAGATAAAGATATAAATATAATGGTAAGAGATAAATTAAAGGTGGATAATATTCAATGACTAAAAATCCAACAAGTTTAGTCGGTTCAATTTGCTTTAATATTTTTAAAAAAATTGATCAATTTATTAATTAATCGATCAATTTTTATTAATTAACAAGTTCTTACAAACCAAAATAAATCAATTAATTTTTATTTAATAATATCTTTTTAATTAAATTTAAATTCGTCGACAAATAAGGACAATCTTTTTAATCATATTTAAATTCTTTAATTTTATTCAATTATTAGTCGGTTCTATGACGGTCTAATACCAGTTAAACCTTTTAAGCCTAAAACTTTTAATCTTAGCGGTTTAACTTCTAGTCTGGTTTTTAAAACATTGCTAATATTAATGAAAAATTAAGAGACAAGGCTTAAGTGGCTTAGACATATTAAAAGGAGACATCTTGAGGCTCTAGTGAGAAGATGCGAGACAATTATAATTAGGGACTATAACAGGAAAAAAAAAGAAGGCTTAAGAAAAACTGGAGAAAAATGATAAAAAGATATATGAATCTACTAGAATTTGCTGAGGATATGATACTCAATAAAAAACTTTGATGCACTAGGATATGGGTAAAGTATCTCATATAAAAAGATCTTTCTCTTTCTTATAAGTATTTTAATCATTTTCTTTCTAGTCGAGTGTCTTATAGTAACCCTAAACTTTTAATATGTAATACTTTCCTCTTAGTTATTTAGCCTAAGCATTTACTTAGCTTAAACATTTCTCATAATGTCTTTTTTTATTTATTTACTTGTCTTCTTTCTTATTTTTGTATTTATTTTATTTTTTACCTTGTTATGTATTTACTGTATTAGGTGTCTGATTACTTATTTTTATATTTTTATTTATATGTATTTATTTATTTGCATTTTATTATTATTAATATCCTTTTTGTCTTTTAATATGTATCTTTTGTTATTTTATTATTTTTTTGTGGGTTGAAACAACCGTTCCACCTGTTAGGGGTAAGACTCCATACTTTTGGACCTCCTCAGACCCCATATATCAGCTAGACTTCTACTAAAATGTTATTATTATTGCACTTGTTTTGTATTTATTGTATCACTTCTTTTAATATTTTTACTTATATGTTATTATTATTTTTTATCATCATCATTATATTTATTCTATTTTTATTTTTATTTTTATTTTTATTACTTTATTATTTTAATATGCATCATTTGTTAATTACATATTTTACACGATTCTATTAGAAATAAACTCTTTATGGGTTAAAAGTAAGATTGAATGCTTTTAGACCTCTCTAGACCCCATTTGTGAGCAAGACTTCTGCTAAGATGTTATTATTGTTATTATTGTATTCAAATTATCTTTATTTTTTAAATTCTTGCATATATTGTTTAATTTCATTTTTATTAATTAATTTATTATTTTTGTAAGTTTATGCATTCTATCAATATGAGTCATATCTTCTCATTACTACTTACCTACGATTTAAATACTTTTTAAAATCTCTAATTTTTAATTTTTTTAAAATTCCTCATAAACTTATGTTAAAAATAATGAAAAAAATAGCGTGATATGAATAATACATGTTGACTAATCAAATGTTACTGAGATAACGATTAAACTTTGCTCTTAAACTTGACCGAACTAATCAAATCCGACTCAAACTAATAATTTATTGTAGTTCTTCTAAATTATTAATTTGAGTCAAGTTTAATTATTTTAAATCAAATTTAGGAGCTAAGTTAAATTGTCATGTTATTAATATTTGATTGATTTATGTGTGATCTATATATCATCTTTATTTTTTATCGAAAGTATAAAGAAAAGATTTTTAAAAATGTTTAAAATTTTAAAAATTAGAAATTTTTATTAAAGTTAGTTGAACTATAAGGCTCCTTATACTTTAAATTAGTACCTATTTTATTATTTAATTTTCTTTTATTTGTAATTAATTATTTAATTTTACTTTACTTATGTATGATTAGTCCTCTCTCCCATTGAGTATAAGTAGATACGATCTCTTCATGTCAATGTTAGAAGTCAAAAATCAAAAGTAAAAAGATTCAAATGAGGAACACATGTTTGTTAACATTGACAACATCACCAATTTAGAATCAATCAAAGCTTGTACAAATTACAAGAACAAAATGCAAATTTAATCTTTAACATTCTAAATAATATTTCAAGTCTAGAATTCACCCAAGATGATCTATGAGAATTTAACACATTTATACCTAAGGATTCATGTTATAAACAAAAGAAAGAAATACTAACCTTGATTCACATTAATATGTGTAATCCATTTCTAATCGCAAACACCTTCTCTACGCAAAAGTTTTATCCACTCTCTCCTTCTACTTTTCTTCGTTCTTCTCCAATGGTACAAAAATGTACATTTTTTTTATAACTGTTTGCTTACATTGATTGAAGTGAGAGAGAAGCTTATTAATTATAATGAAACTTTAATGACTCTAATTTCTTTACAAGACTAATAACCATTATTTTGGGCCCACTTTATAGTAAAATCAACTAAAGTAATATAGGCCACATTTTATGATTATTAAATTAATCTAACAATCTCCCACTTGGCCCATGTTACGACTTGATGATCCAATAAAACACATCTACACCATATATTGAATTTATCAAGACATCAAACTTGATAAATTGAAATGATGAGATCATGGTGATCACAAGTCAATTAACGATATGTGTTAGGCCCTGAAATTTTTTTATTTTATTTGAATTAATTATTTATTGATTTATGGATTTATTCGTTAAATTATTTTTATTTTGCCTT
>JANITW010000002.1:60687034-60704672 GCA_027564335.1 Erythroxylum williamsii
AATTGAATTCAATCCTAACTTCATTAATGTAATTGAATTCAATTCGTTAATGAATTCAATTCGAAGGTTTCCAAACACCCCCTTAAATGTTTCTCGCGTTCAAACCAGGAAAAGAAAAAAGAACAGAGGGTCGCTGTCAAGGAATAGGAAGACCGCTATGGTACGAAGAAAAGTAAAAGGGCGACAACACGAACGACCTACGACTTGGGACCCGTTCCTCTGCTCGCACACTCCAGATCAAAAACTTAGAAAAATCCCATCTCTAGACGCTTTTTGTGATTTCAACTCTTCCCCCGTACCCATGTCGCAGGACCAAAATTAAGCCAAATAAAACTAATCCCTCGAGACTTCCTACGCGTGTGTATATAAAGTTTGCTGTTTTTCATGTTTTGTCCACCAGGTACTTCAACTACTTTTGGATCCTTCTGTTTCGAAACAGAGCCTGTTTTGTTTTGGTGGACTTTGTGATTCTTCAGATGTTTGTTTTATCTTTTCTTTCTTAATTCTTTAGTTAGGACGATGATGCTGTTTTTGGATTTAATTGTACTAACAGTTGATGTTGGATTTTTATTGTTCTGTTTGATTTTGGGCAACGGGACGATATCTTTGCTAATGCAATCAATTCTCTTCTCTCTTTTTTGTTCTTTTCCCTTTTCCTGCTTTTGGAAGGTATATGCAAGGAGCTAAGTGATTTAGAAGATAAGAAACGGTGGATTGCTTGCGGGGAAGTATGAAGTGTAGTTGCTTTAAGAGAGGGGCTAATGATAGAAGGCGCAGTGCTTCTGGGGTTCCTCCTGACATTGATGGTGTGAAATTATTCAAGTGTTTGGCATTGTTTGATTATAACTTATGCAAGTGGTTACTTGAATAATCTATTGTATTCGCACACCCTGAAAATTGTCAGATCCACTTTTAATGGCAGTTAGGTTGGCTTCTGAATTGTAGCATATGGTTTCAACACCCTCTTTTTTTTCAAAGCACAGCCATATATGAATGCTTGTTGGAGGAACCACATCTCGTCTAGCCACGAAACATGATGGGAATATAAAACTCAATATTTGCTTTGGGGATAAATTGAATCATTTATGTGATGATATTGGATTGCTCATGAAATTGTAGATAATAGATCTGCCTTCTAGCCTGTTTATTTGACCCTATGAAATGCAAACCCCAAAACATGTTGACGTCTGTTGACATCTATAATTTAATACCCTAACCACGGTCAGTTCTATTACTTTTTGCTGGCTGCTTCACTGAAAACAAGTTAAAACACTGTTTGAAAAGATTCTTGACAAGTAACATGTGGAGAAAAATAGGATACTGTGATGGGATTTACTTACGCTAGCTGTCACTTATTTTAAGTTCAGGGTTCTTATAGATATTGATGAGACTTCTATTGGTGTTTTTACAACCAAAGTTCATTTAAGCAAAAAACCGAATCCTGTTGCAAACTTCAGAAAGTATTTGTCTTTCACTAAGTGGTGTTCTATTTTTTCTTTTCAGTGTCTTCTGTAATTCACTACACTTTGCTTTACTTTTTCGTTTTTCTTTTTCTATAATTGTTGCTTATCTTATTGTGTTCTGCTAGATAATTTGCTGCAGGATGTTAACCATATATCATACAATGAATTAAGATTAGCAACTGATGGTTTCCATTCCCAAAATAATATTGGCAGAGGAGGTTTTGGAATTGTTTACAAGGTACTCCAGTCTATAGATCCTTCATATCTCACAACTGTAAACTTCATGAGTAGATTTTCCAACTTCATCTCGTAGTTGTAGAACTTTTGATTGAGTGGTATGCAAATGGAGATGGTTTATCTAAGTTAAATTCTAAATAATATGACCATCCATACTGTGTGTTATTCATTGAGCATCTGACCTTACACATAATTTCTGGTTGAGAACTTTTTATGGCGTTCTCATACTTGGGCGAATGAAAATCTGTTAGTTTTCTTCAAGTGTACTATTTTTAAGCGAGAGGGATTTGGACTATAGTAGATGCTTTACAGTTAGATAGAACACATGCATAGATTTTCTACAAGAGTATACCAACTCCCTCTTTGACATTATTTTTCTTAATATCATATTTGGCTTAATTGTATTAGTTTTACTTTTGGATGCTATCACATACTTTGAGATATCTACTTGTATTTAATGGCATTGTTTGAAGATATAATTCTTGTTCTTGTCCATCCCAAGTTAACCTGCGCCAACTATATTACTATGATGCTAGGGAACCCTTAAAAATGGACAAGAAGTTGCTGTGAAGACACTTTCTGCTCAGTCAAAACAAGGGTTGCAGGAATTTTTAAATGAGATCAATACCATATCAAAAGTCAGGCATCATAACCTTGTTGAGTTGATAGGGTGCTGTGTTCAAGGATCCAATCGAATTCTAGTGTACGAGTATGTAGAAAATAGCAGTCTTGACCGTGCATTGTTGGGTAAGCTTAAAAGTGTTTAGAATGCCAAGGGTTTTAATATTTCTGGACATAAGGACTGATTTATTTACTATTTAATCATTTTCTCCTTTTCCTTAGCAGGTCCAAAGAAGATTAGACTGGACTGGGGAAAAAGATCTGCAATTTGTTTGGGTATTGCTAGGGGTCTTACTTTCCTTCATGAGGAACTTTTGCCGCATATTGTGCATAGAGACATCAAAGCCAGTAATATACTCCTTGATAGGGACTTCAACCCAAAAATTGGAGATTTTGGGTTGGCTAAACTCTTCCCAGATAATATTACTCACATCAGCACAAGGATAGCAGGAACAACGTATGTGCCTCTAAAGAATTTGATGAACTGTTGCTTTCAATCTTATTGGCCTTTTGTTTCCTTAAGTAGTCAGCTCTAGACAACCATAGGGATGCTTATCCCATTTGGTTAGAGTTGCCCTCCTATTTAACAAGTTTGCTTTTTAGTCCTTAAATGCTTAGTTTGCCATGATTCATATAGAATCAAAGATAATGATTTAATAAGTTTGCCATGATTCATATAAAATCAAAGATAATGATTTAATAAGCTTGCCATGATTCATATAGAATCAAAGATAATGATTTACGGCCATCATACTAAGGACTTTAATGTCTGCTAAATGGCATAATTTGCAGAGCACCTGATAAAAAAAAAAAAAAAACAAGAAAGAAAGAAGGCAAGATCTGGAACAAGGATATAGTGCTCATATATTCCAAACTAAGCATCTTATGGCACACCACTAGAATTTGAAGAAGAGCATTTCCGCAAAGGAATATTTGGTATCTGCATGAGTGGATGTGAAGCATGAGCAGTTATTATATATAAACCTGAGATTCCTTGAGAAGGAGAAACTGATTTTTGTGACAAGCAAAACTATCATAGTGACTAACAGGAAATAATGTCAACCTAAGGGCAAAGAAGGGACGTAAATGGTGTGACTGTCCGATTACATTAAATATTTTAAACACCTACTATATCTACTTTTTGGATTTATTTGCAACCAATATACATGTTCAATAGCTGATATGAGTTTATTTAAATGCATTAGACATCTATATCATGCCTGTTAGCCCATAGTCACCTTAAGCTCTATGGTCTGGGGCACCTCTCTTGCTCCCTTATTTCCTACTTTTGTAGTCACCAAAGGAAAAGTGAAGTGGAAGGATAGTTTGTTACCTCGTTTTCTTTCTTGGTTTATTCTGTAGTCTACGTCTAACAATTTTGAGATTGTAACTTGTTTTTTGTCATCCTTCCCTTCATTCATGATAGTTTCTTAGTCTCTGTTTGTCATTTTGTAGATGGCTGTTTGTTTTCCTTAACAAAATATATATGGAAGAAGTGTTTTAAGAATTAACAAGGCTTTTGGCTGCCAAAGTATTCATAAGCATGGTCTAGAGTGTATAGACACCTTTAATCTGTCAAAAATATGGTTAAACTATCGTACATTAACAGTGTAACCCAACTTATCAACCTGTTGGGCTTTTTTCATACAGTGGTTACTTGGCACCAGAGTACGCATTAGGTGGGCAACTGACCATGAAGGCAGACGTTTACAGTTTTGGAATTCTTATTCTTGAAATAGTTAGTGGCAAAAGTAATGCAAAGGTGAACTGGAGAGGGACAGATAAGCTCCTCCTAGAGCAGGTGTGTCTTTGAATAGCTTCAAATATTGCTGTTTTCTTGATCTCTGTATTGCTCATGTTGTTTTGCTGGCATTGACTGCAAATTTTCTGCCAAATGTGCAGTAATTAGCTGACAGTCACAGTGCATATTTCCGCATTACTGACCTTGATATGTTTGATTTGACAGGCGTGGCAATTACATGAAGAGGGGAAACTATTAGAGATGGTAGATCCAGACATGGGAGAATATCCTGAGGCTGAAGTTATTAGGCATATCAAAGTAGCTTTTTTCTGTACCCAATCAGCAGCAAACAGAAGGCCACTAATGAGCCAGGTTGTTGATATGCTCTCGAAGAATATAAAGCTTAATGAAAAGCTGCTCACAGCCCCAGGATTTTTCTCAGAGTCAGTTGGGGTTGGCGGAGCAAAGAAATCATCTGCAGACTCCAGTAGCTACCAGATGAGCTCTGTTCCTGTCACAATAACTGAAGTGAACCCTAGGTGAAGAACAAAGCATGTTTCCATGAACAGATGGGAGGAAATAGTTTACCAGGTTATATTTGTGCATTTCATTAATTAGACCGAGAAATTTGTTTTCATTTCGCCATATTTAGTCATCGCCAATTTCCAGTAACGTGTAACCAAAAATAATGCTATTGATTGACAATTATAGAGCAAAAACAATAAAGTAGTAGTATGATCAAAGTCACGTTCTACATGTCTGCGAAAATTCTCGTACATTCATGCATCAGGAAGTAAAAACACAAAACTTGGTCCAATGCTAAAACGAGACGTAAGAACAGAGATTCTGACTGTCTAAAAAACAAACAGTTGAGTGAAAAATGTATATAGCCAAAAACAAAAGCAAGAGCCGCATACATAATCCAATCTTGGTTTACAAAATCAACTCTCAAGATCATGCTTATGGTACAAAACAAATATTTGGACCAAATTAACCAATTTTTGAATCCAATCAAGCAGCCCCTGGTGTGGGCTCTGGTTCTTTTGCACCAGCCGCAGGAACCTCTTCTTTGGATGGATTTGTAGAACCATCTGCAGTAGTAGCATCTTTGACATCTTTACCAGTCTTGGCATCTTTTGCATCCTTACCGTCTTTCTCTTTGGCATCCTTTGCAGGTGGCGGTGGTATCATGTGAGGAGGAGGTGTGTGCTTTAGTTTCACAAGTATATGGCGCAATCTGGAAAGATCTGTGGGCTTTCCAGGCTTTGGGCCTTGGATGACTGTAATGGATGGCTTCTTGTCTTGATCCTTCTTCCCTCTCTTCTTCTCAATATTAGGAACTTCATTGGGGATAAGCTCTGATATTGCCTTCCAGTATTGTTTATCTACCTCTTTATGAAATTTCTCTTGGTTTGCTAAGAATAACTGCTCCATACACAAAAAGCCAACATCCTAATTTAGTAAAACAGAGTAAAACCCCAGAGAAAGAAAGTTCATTGACATCTTTACCTTCTCTTTTTCTCTGTTATTAGTTCTGTTGCTCTCAACATTGACCTTTCTCTTCTCATAGAATGCTTGTACATACTCCTCAGCTTCTTCAATGACCTGCTTCCTCATCTCCTTCTCCCTCTTCTCCTTCTCTTCTAGTTGAACAGAATTCTGACTGTGCAGCAAAATCCAAGGAAATAATTTTGATTGGAAGTGTACATCCAACAAATGATGAATGCTTTCACATACCATAAGCATAAGAACGCTAGAAATTGTCTACTCATATGTGGACAACGGATCAACACGCCTCATCAGGAGAAAAATGAAGCTCCCCATGATCAAGGTAACACCAGAAATGCTCAAAATATAAAAAGGAAGAAAAAAAAAAAAGGAAGCTTGAAGCCTCTCAAATTTTAAAAATTACTAGTAAAAAGAACATAAAAAATTCCACAAGATTTCATAAACTAGCCAAACAATGAAGGGATGCCGTTCAACTTGAATGAAGTAATTACAAAATAGAATTTTGATATTTAAAATCAGTTTAATCACTGTATCTCCAAAACTTTTGTGCCTTTTAATTATTAACCCGTCTTTTAACTATAAAGAAAGCAAGTCAATCATTCTGAAATCCGTAGTTTGAGACAAAAATCCAACCCGGAAAACAAGCACAATCACAGATCTTGCCATATCTTAGCAAATAAGTTCCAAATAAGGGGCACTGTCATTCATATGATCCCAGACACTATTATTCCAGAATCAGACTAACGGAAAACTATTGCTGAAACAACATAGAATGAGATGATCACATTTAACTATTTGGAATAGGACTGCTGCCACTAATCTATCGGATCCAACTTCACAAGAAATTGTAAAAGCCTCTCAAAAACCAAGAAGACGGCCAAAATAAGTCTCAGATCAGAAATTTTATATAAAAGTCCCCCAAAAATTACTTCCATGCAAACCTGGACTACAAATCCATACACATCTCACTAAATCAACCTTCATATCAATAAATGTTAATGTTTCCAGTGAGAAACAGGTTCAGCAAATGCCATCTCGTTCACAGATCAATCAATTAACAAGCACCAGAAAAGCTAAAGGACTTGAATGCCAATAATTAACTCTTCTAAATTACATTACAGAACTACAAAGCAATAACAGATCTAAGCTTACGTGCTCGAACCACCAGATCTCAAAACAAAACAGCACAAATGGAAGAGTAAAAAGCAAAAAGGAATCTCACCACCGCCACTCCCTTAAAGCGAAGCCTTCCTCCGGCGCCATCTGGGTGGGAGGAGGAAGTACGGGACCGTCGGAGGAGAAGATGCCATCGTCGGAAGCAGTATAACCATTGGCGTTGCCGTTCTCGACATATGGGCTGTCGGAGAAACTAGGGTTGGGATCCACATCGGGGTGTGAGGATCCTAAGGTAAACGCATCGGGGGACGAGGCAGTCGCATGGTCGATGGGGACGTCAGTGTTGTAGTCGGAGTAGCTATCGTGGAAGGGTGTTTGGTTTGGCTCGTGGATCTCCTCCCCGTCGATGCCAAACGTGTGGAACGAAGTCATCTCGTTATCCCTCTGGAAAACCGTAGAAATGGACTAATTTTCTTTGCAGAGAGTAGAAAGGTTAAAGAGAACGCTAAGGAAGAAGAAGAGAAATTAGAGGAATGTTTTGACTTTTTGGAGAAGATGGATTACTTATCTGTAGACATGTTTATTGATCACTGCGAACTTTTAGTTTCACCTTTGCCGGTCCTTTTTATCTGTAGACATGTTTATTGATCACTGCTAGACCTTCGCATCATTTCTTTTGTTCTATACTCACAAAGGTTTAGTCTTTGTAATTATAATTAACTTTTGGACTTGGACGCCAACTGTAGTAGTTGTTAACATCCATTTAGATTCAGACTCTCTTGTGTGTGACTAATGGGATGGATGGATGGTATTATATTTATGTTGCTGCACAGCATAATGAGATCATATTACACACTTTATAAGCTCTTATGTCATGTGGTGTTAGTGTCATTGACAAAAGATAGAAGGCATGGCATGATTGATCAAAAGGCAATGAGCATAACCAGAAGCAAGGTTGAATCTTCACCATCACCATTACCATCACCATCACCATCAACGCAAAATATAATTCATCAACAGTACATGTATCCTGGCTCCAAAGCATGTTGAGGAAAATGGAGGCCTGCCCTGCTGACAAACCGCTCAGAAACATGCAGCACTGAGGAGGGTCATATGGGATGGTAAATGTCCGTGGAAGATGTTTGTGTTGTGTACTCTTCAAGGGACAGCAGGAGCATTCTTGGCATATCTTGCAGAAGAGGGCATTCGCTGTACAACTCTTGGAAGCTCTGGTTTTAGGCGTTTACTTGCCATTTCTTGCATCATCGACCTTATTCACATCATTGAAAGCATAAACAGTGGGTAACAAAATCTAATAATAATATGACAGAATCCAAATGCAAGAGCAAAATTTTGTTAGAATTTAAAACGCCCAACCTGGGAGAGCCATGACTTTTAGGCGTAAATTGGCCAAACATCGATCTTAAACTGGCAAGAGCCTTTTCAGCAGCCTGAAATTAAAAAAAAGTGCGATAAGGTGCTTAGAATTCAAGCCAGGAGGCACTAGGCACCATATTATTAGCCCTAGGTTGAGGATAGACAGATGATTTAGTTACCTGCACCTTGGCCTCATCCCAGGTTGACCCTATTCCTCTTCCTAGAACCTGTCCATCAATTTCAACCTAAAGACATGAAATACAATTAGTCAACCAAATCTTTGTAAAACTACCACTAGGACATAATTCATTGACAAGCAAAGGAAAAGAGACTCTCAATGACAAATGATGCAAGTGTTACTTCAACTCAACTTTAAATAAGCCAAAGCCCCAAATGATAAATAGATCCAGAACTCCCTCACGCTCTCTCTTTTTCCTGCTCTCACGTGGCTGTCTACCACCTAGTTTACTCGTGTGCTTCCAGATTAATCAAGTTTCCAAATTGATTTTTACTATTGGAATAATATCATTTCTTTTTTAACAGTTATTATGTCATTTAATGCAAGTTTCCCCATTATAAGAAAGGAAATGAAAAGAGAGGGACAATAAAGGAGGGATTACAACTTTGTCTCTTGCATAAATCAAAATGGTCAATATCAATAAATGATTTTCAACTGAAAGTTCAAAATATACAAACACGTTCTAACTATTAAAGAGAGAAATATAATCAAAACAAACCTGTGCATGAACTTCGTCCTTCTGTACAGAATTAGCTAAAACCGGAGACTGAGCGAGAAAATTTACATCAAGACCCTCCATCATACACTATAAATCATTTCATGTCAATCCATGGCATGCCTAATTTTGCGAAACTTGGTAATTACTGAAGAATATATGCAAGAAAAACATTAAGCAATTTTCTTCAACTTACAAATTCTTTGAGTGCTGTGACCGATCCCATTGATCTTTTAGAACCTTCCAGCCTAGGATCCAGAAGCCTGGATTGCTCGGCTGTTGTAGAAAATGAGTTAGGCTCATCTTTTGGAGTCTTATTTCCAAAAGAATTCAGATTGCCTGGTAAAAAGTTGTCATTTACACTACGATATTTATTCATGTCCCCGTGTGCAGGTCCGGAATCAAGTTTACCACGCGACATGTATATGTCTGCAAAAAACATATCCAGATTGACAGTTTCACACGGCTGATATGCTACAATAAACAGTAACTTTCTAGAGAAGGTCATAATAATCACCAGAAGACAGACTAAATGAAGCATATCAGAACATCTTATCACAACAAGGCTTAAATGCAGTCTTTCAACAAAAGAGAGAGCAAAAATGAGATAGACATTACATGTCTAGGAAATTCACTATTTCTAAAAAATAACTTGAATTTTTTGAGCAAAGCCTTCTAATTTGAAGCATATCTCACATAAGGAACATGCCTCATATGCAAACATCAACTGGCTCAGCTCTAAAGTGAAAATCATAACTAAAAAAGTACTATAGAGGTAAAAGTGAATCCTATACAGCTAGATTGACCTTTTTTCTTCAACTGAGCAACCAAAAAATGTGGGCCTCACAATCAAGTTGCATCACAATCTTGCACAAGTGTATCAAGTAACAAAATAAGAAGTTTTACCAGCTAAGGTCTTGATAGAACCCTCAGCTGCCTGTTGTTGGGCTTCCCTCCTTGTTCTGCCAATTCCTTCCCCAATTTTCTCTCCTGCAAACCAAGCCTGCCACCGAAATGGACATAGTAAGATATCAGTAAAGTTTCCAGCTTGAGAAAAAGATGACGTCAGGTTGCAGAGGCTATATGTTTCCCTTCTTAATATTATTGTTATCATTTGTGTTCAAGCAAATGATAAGATATTTTAGTTGATCCTAACCAATAGACCATCCTTCATGTGCAGCTTGAAATTAACGAGATGGCAACTCTTTCAAAGCTTCTATTCTTACAACATACCAAGCTCCTACTAAACAGGCCTGAGTATGTGGCAATTAACTAATAATGAAGAAACTGTTATTATCTGATGTAAACTGAACTGAAATGTAAATGAGTTCCATCAAACTTTATGATCAATGTGTTCGTTTACTTCACAAGGATCTAATTGGCCACAAAATGCAAACTTAATTGCTCTACAGCTATTTATCGTTAAACAATTGAAGATTATCTTAGTTACCTAGATTCCAACCCAAAATTCACAAGCAAAAAGAGTTCCCACTATACCTCAATGGAGAACTGAAGATCTCTGCTAGCAAACAAAGAAGATCTGAATTCCACCTGAAAATTTCAATTTTGTTAGTCTTAGAAAAAACACAAACTGCAATAGAGTCACTAAATAAAAGAAACTGGGTTGGAAGCATTATTTTGCTTCAATCTTCTCTTCCAAAATGCAAACTATATTGCAATACCTTCACCCCACACTTCATTGCAATCCCCTGTAACACCACTGCTGGAGATTCTGCACTTGAAACAGCTCTTTCAGATTCAAAGTCAAGATCCCTATTGCTGGAAGATGATCGGACCGAGGGAATTTCGTCTCCTTCAAAAGAAAAAAAAAGTAACCAACATTTTTCATTATCCTTCAGAAAGATGTTATTAGAACTTCTGAAACATTTATGCTGGTTTTTTTTGGGTCCAATCTTTTAAAATGTAAATTATCTCTAGAAAAAAACAGTTGGATTTAGAGCTTAAACTTAACTCCACAGATCCTCATGAAGATCAAGAACAGTGATTCACAACTATTGACAACTAGATCAATGCAATTGACATCATGCTTACCTGAGAAAGAACGATAATTTGATATCGTATGGCTTAACCTCAAACGGTCATCTCTATAAGGCGTCTGCAAACAGATAATTAGAAGATTTGGATATGCCTTTTAAAGTCGGGGCAAACTTAGTATTCCCAAAAAAATTATCCCCAATCTACCTAAAGTATCAGCACCAAAAAGGATTACCTCTTTTTGAAATCTTTGGTTCTCATGAAGCACTCTATCGGATGGAATGGAACTTTCGACCTTAGGGAAGAAGGATGGCTGATAGGACCGATGCTTTTCAATTTGCATTGGTTCTGCATCTGAATGAAAATCTCTGGACACTGCTCGATTTAGTTGTCTTGGGCTCATCTCTTCCTCAGCTGCAATCCAGCCACCACGTGATTGCACGCGTGGGACTGAAACTTGTATTGAGGGTTTAACAGGAAATGAAGGTTCACTTGGTGTATGATCTCTTGTATCTTGGCCATGTTGTAATATAAGAAGCCTTCTCCTGGTGTCAGGATCTAGCTCTGATTCTGGCACTTCACCCTCTTCCCGGGCAGGTGAATTTTGCAAGCTCGGCTCTGGAGGACCAACAGGACCCAATTGTTTAACTAATGAAGTTGCCTGCGGAAACTGCATGCTTGGCAATGGTATCGTTGATTGTTGTGATGTCTGCAGTGGAATTGAACTTGAAGAAGGTGCCATTGCATATTGAAGAGATGGAACAAGCCTTGGATCAAGATTACTGACAGTTGAAGGAATTGTTGAAGAAGCTGAAATTGCTTCCTGAGTGAAACAAGTGGACATAATCTATACCAATTTTAACTTCAACTCATACAATCCAAAACTTAGTTTCCAAATCCAGACAATGTATAGACAAAGAACATCATTGTCAACAGAGATTTGAATTTTTTTTAAGGATTCAAGCATAAAAAGTTAAAGGACACAGACCTCAGAAATGAGAATGACCCACCTTTAATCGCCTTTCAACCTCTGCATCTGCCATGCCATCAAAGGAAAGGGGATCTCTGTTCCCATTTGATGCAGAAACATCATCCTGAATGAAACAAAAATTTCATGATAAACTTCCTATGAAAAATAGGAGTGGGAGATTAGAAAACATAATTTATCATTGTGATAGCCATCCCTTCATTTCAACTTTTGTACCATGGACAAACTGGCAATGTCAACACAGTGGATGACTCTACACATGTCCAGGCACCCAGATCTGCTATTACTAACCTCTGAAACCAAATAGCTTCCCACATCAGGAGGAGAGGGAATGCCACTGGTATCATCTTCATATGAAATCTCTGATATCCTTTGTAGAAGGCCCTCATCAAACTCTCTGCCACATCATGCCCGTAAAATGTCATAAACATTAATAAATTGCACCAAAAATTAGAATGATTGAGAAAGTTAAACTCCAGGTATCTTTCTAAAGAAGTATTCGGTTTATGCATTCTTACTTGAAGAAGCTGCCTCTGACATTGCAAGCAACATTTCTTGCAACACACAATACTGGAATTGCATTATTTGCCTACAATATAACAACCTACTATTAATCATGCAGCTACAACATAGGCAATTAAAAGTTCAAAATATGTATAACTTCTGAGATGATTGTGCTATTGCACTAATGCAGTGCCAAGTAATTAGCAGATTATTGTGGTTCATACTTCAGCTTGAGGAGCATAGTATGGCGCAAATGCTGGAACAACATGAACCCGTGGTTGATCTTTATCGTCCCACACTTTCAACCGATCATCAATCACTAATGCCATTTTGGGATGGCATATTCCATCTTGGAATACATTGAACAACGACTTCCTTAAACCTATAACTCATAATCAAAGGAAATAAGCACTGATAGGAAGGAAAATCGTATCTACACAAAACAATGAGCACATCAACTGATTAACAGAAGACATATATGATTGGTCAGTTAAATTCCCAGCTCAACAAAATTGAAGTCATACTTACCAGATTTTACACAAACAATACGATCCAATAATTCTTTTGAGTTTATCAAATTCGACTCTGGATCAAGAAGCCTCCACATTTCCAGAGCATAATCTCTTTCAGCCATCGTGCAAACATAAACCTCAAACCGCTTGCGCCCTCTAGCAGTCAAGTAACTTCTTAGATCCTCCCATGCAGGTCTCAATCTCACAAGAACACTTGTATCCCGGATCTACATAATTAAGAGAATGAGTATTATACTTGAAAAAAAATGACTAAATTATGAATCCAACAATGATAGCACGTCTAATACTTCAAAAAAATGGGTCTTCTTTCCTCCGTGCAATCCAAGAATAGAAAAGGTAAGACTGCTAGGACTCAGTATTTGAAGCACACTAGCAAAGCTCACAGAAGATTGATAAATACCATAATTTATCTTAATTTCCACAAATATAATACCCATTTTCTCTCTATATAGTTGCTGGTGAATTATAAATTCACACTTATTAGGATAAAACATACTAGTTAAAAGTTGGATGCTCAATAAACTATTGTTCCAAAATAGTGTGATTTAAAGATGAAAACAAAACAGTGGCCAGGGTTAGTATTAACACTAGGTTCAAAAAATACAAACCTGCGGATTGATACGAGTCAAAATAATGTTTTTCTCTTGCAATCGTATGAGAGGACGAACAATGGATTGATGACTGTCAGACAGGGCTGGAACAACCTCAGACTGTGTTTTGATTGGCTTTCCATTTTCAACAACTTGATCATTTTCGACATATTGTTTTAATATGTTCTTATCATCCTGATATCGCTTGATCTCTGCTAGCATACCTGCAATGCGCTGTGGGTCCAACTCAGTACTCATTTTCCGCTGCAAACCCTCGATTCTATCTTCAAATGAACGCATCGTATTAGCAACTATGAGAGTTTCATCAAGATCAAATACAATGCCAAGGCATCTGAGGTTCAGCATTACTAAACAATTTTTATAAAGCCCTGCTGTGACAATGAATGCCCAGAAACACGGATGTTGTTTTTCTGTATCCCTAGAGTGCATTGCAACCAAATGAATTTCCTCCCCTCCTGATGAAATCACTGCAGTCTGAAAACCAGGCTATATTAATCATATGTGATCAACCTTTACGATTAGATGAGAAAGCAATCTAACATCTCAAAGAGAACTCAGTCATGGAAAAACTTCACAACTCTCAACATTTCTATCCGAATTCACCTTCTTTCTTTTAATTATAACCATCTGATAAATGTAGTCGAGTTTAGCAAAAAGAGTCCTAAAGTAGTCTATAAGAAGCAAATCCATCTCCACATTAGTAATATGATTTAAAATTAAAAGAGTTCCCAGAATTTGTGAGTTATGTGCAGTGCTTGGCAACAAATGGATTCACTAAAATTCAATTTAAACACTGAGTTCATAGGGATCAAATTTAAATCAGTAATGTTCAAACATTTCTTGTGCAGTATTTGACAACAAATGGATTCACCAGAAATCAATTTAAACACTCAGTTCATTGTCATCCAGGTCAAACCAGTAATGTTCAAACATTAATTGTGCAATATTTGACAACAAATGGAGTCACTATAAATCAATTTAAACAATGAGTTCATAGTCATCCGGGTCAAGTCATGTTCAAACATTTCTGAGAAATTTAGGGTTAAAGGAAAATGTCTAAAAATGGGTCCTTGTCCTTTGTCCAGAGTCCCCCTGTACAATAAACTCTTTAACTGGGTAAGGTAAGTTGAGAAATTTCCGACTTCCAAATTATTTTTACAGTTGCCAAGTTAAGAAATTTAAGTCTTTATCTGTACTTCAACAGGGGCATCTATACCTTGTTTTCCTGGACACATGAGGAGTGCAAAAGATGAAGCTGGGTATTCTGAGTCTGCAAGTTCTTTGACTCCATTTTGAAGCAAATCCCAGTAGAAGTTATGGTATGAAGGACTGCAAGAGGTGGACACCTCTCACTTGCTGGCGAGAAATGGCTTATTCTGATTTCGTTACTCGCCAAAATCTCATCAATCACTTCCTTCTTCTTCTTGGAGCTGTGGATGTTCTGTTCCTGTTCAACCTGTTGTAGTTGTTCTTCACGCTGTTGAGGAAATATTTCTACTTCCCCAAGTAACTCTTCCCCTCTACACACCGTCTTATACATCTTTCCCCCAAAGTAACAAAACCCTAATTTCTCTTTCACAAATCCAAAACAAAACCTCGCGGTTTAGCCCCAAATTAACATCATCGTCATCATCGAGAGTGAATCATGATTACCATGTGATCCGTACGATTAAGTTAAAACAAGGGCCAGATGATGTCGTTCTAATTGAGGGAACAGATTAAAGAACAAAAATTAGGGATTTTCTTTTCTCAGATTTTAAGGATAGATAAATAGATCTGATCCGAAATCCAACGCCACAGAACGGTGATTTCTAGTCCGAGCTAGATTTGATGATAGCGAAATTTTTTAAAGTGTATATGGTTTGGCCGCTAGGGTTTCAGTCTAGTTTGGTGAAGAAAACACGAGAAGAAGGAATCAAGCTTCCAACTACGGAAACCCTAGATCCAGATCGCTAAGGTCAAAAGTAGCGGCTCAATAATTAAATAAAGGAGAGGCTAGGACCTGTTTTATAATTTTGGATTTTGTTGTGATCTTGAACTAAAAATTCTGTAGAATGCGCTCGAAGATAGAAAACGTAGATGAATAAATATTTCAAGGTTTGGGGGTTTGGCGTTAATATGTGTAAATTGGAGGGTAGAACGAAGGTTTTTTATGTGTTACGTGGAAGATTTTAGTGGGATTTCCACGTGCTGGTCGGGGATTTTAGATTAGATTCTTTGCTTCACAGTTACACGTCTTTTCTGTACTTGATGTTCTTTGCTTTTATTATTACTTTATTTTTGTAAGAACACTGAAATTTTTTTGACGAAAACACAAAAAAAGAAAAAATTCTGATTTGTAGACTATAATGCAAAGTCGCTGTCTACTTTTATTTTCCTTTTTCCTGCTTTATAACTTGATAATTTATTAAGTGTATTTAAGGGAAGAAAACCCTTTCCGTAGTTTTGACCAATATTATAAATACTATTCCAAATTTGATGTTAGATTGAATTGTGGTATAATACTGTATCGATACTGATCAATACCAGATATCGTTTTGAATACTTTTTTAAATTTATGAAATAGTTCCTAAAATTTTTAAAATTTGCAAAATATTCCATTGGTGCATTGTATAGTTGTACTGTATACTTTACTAGTTTACTGTTTACATCAACTATATTTTTAAAAATCATAATAATAAATAATAATGACAATTAATATGAAATAAATATTTCACATATAAATAATAACCACAATTAATATAAACAAAGACAATCATCATCATACAAATATAAAATTAAGATTAATAAAAATATTTAAAATATTACAATAATACAATTTTATCATTTTACTAAATGATATTACATCAAAAGATTCAAAACATCCAATAAAAAGAACAATAGATATTCTTAAACAATTTACAAAAAAGTTGATGATTAAGAAACAATAAAGTAGAAGTTAAACATGAAACAAAAATATTACAATTACATTAGATATATAGAATTTAACATAAACATCAAATATAAGTAAAATTAAAAGAAGAGAAAAAACAAAAACATGTAATTCAATCATCAATAGAAGGATACCTCCTAGAACTGCACTGACCCCAGTGATCATTTGGTATAAAATCTTCATCATTGAAAAAAGCTTCATCATCATTATTATTCAAATTTAATGCACCAAATGACATGTCAATACTTCCCCATATAAGATTATCTTTCAAATCCAAATCATTGGCGTCAACCAAATTGGGTTTTTCAGAAACTCAATCTGCCAAAAAATCAATATTATTAATGGCAATTGGATCAATCGAACAACTTGTGCTATTAAGACTCCTAGTAGATAATTAAATTTAATTATTAGAAATTATAAGAAATTATATCAAAATTAATAATGATAATAATGAAAACAGCATACCTTTCCCGAAGCTTTAAATTATAACAAATAAAAACCAAGTCATTCAACATCTTATGCTCCATTCTATTCCTTTTCTTTAACTGGATAAATTCAAATGTGTTCCAGTTTCATTCACAGCCTATTGCACTCATACATTGATTTAAAATCTGAATCGCAAACCTTTTCAATTCTAAAACACCATTTCCAATTTGATCTTATCAAGAAACTGCAAGTTATAAAATAACAAAAGTAGTGATATAAACAAAATAAAGTGATAATTAATTTTCAACAAGTAAGAAAAAGGAAATAACTAATACCTGGAGAAAGTTTTTTTCTTTATCGAATAGCAATCGGCATTCCAAACTTCCTATAAGACAACTTGTAAAGCTTCATTTGTGAGCTTGAAAGATCTTGTATCGCGTCAACTCTAACAATTGTTGTAATTGTTAAAAGCATTCTTCTATTTACTTCAGCTTGCTTTGTAAGATTTAGTCTAAAATAACACACTAGGATTTAAACATACCTCAGCTGCAAACAATAAAGAAGAAAGTTGTCTTTTTCTTCTCTCATTAATGATTGAAAGATATAGTGTGTATAAAGAAGGCCTATTTTTCATATTGGCCTTGATTGCTTCCGTTGCTCTCTCCATAACATCGAAAATATAACTCATTGTTGGCTTTTGTTCACTATCAACTAAGCGAAGCACCCTCACCAAAGACTCATAAACTCGGATAACAAATTGACATGGAGACCAAAATTCTCTATCTTCCAATATAATATTACAAACCTCCCCTCTAACATTAGACCTAACATGCTGAGATGCAACCCACTTA
>JANITW010000002.1:60730040-60743428 GCA_027564335.1 Erythroxylum williamsii
CAATGGAATCTGGTAATTCTTCCATAGGGGTCAAAGGCCCCTCGCTTGATTCAATCGGGTTTGCTTCAGAAAGGAACTGACAAACGCAACAGAGGGAATTTTTAAATAAGATGACAGGTCTCCAAGAAAAGTTGTGATGTGCTGTCTTCTTTATTGAAAAAAAATGAATAAATAGTGAGTTAAAAGTGAATATTGGAGTTACATCTATAGTCAAGACTCACGTATAAGAGTTAGAAAAGGCTATTGGGAGTGTATATATTTTGTTGATGTAAAGTATCCAACTATATAAGAGGATTTCAGCAATTCGAGGAGACATTTTGTTAATATGAGGTGAATTTTGGTCCACTTCATAGTCTATGTAAATATGTTTGGGAACCACAAATTATATCTGATGAAGGGGTTTCTAACACAGAAAGTTATGTTTGTAGATAAATTGAAATTTATGGAGTAACAGGTATGAATGAACATACATTAGAATAAGTCAATGTGGAGAACTGCTAAAATCCGTCGAGAAAAAGGAAGTTCAATGAAAAATTGAGGATAGCATGTGATAATACTAATGCACTAAGAAATTAGTTACTCAAGGAATTACAAGAACAAAATATAAACACAATGAGTTTGAGGTTATATCTATTGGCATTAACAAGCAACATGATATCAATGAGTGACTATGATTATATTAAAAAAATATGTGGAATTTATGTAAGCTGCATTAATGTTGAAGGTAAAAAGAAGTTTTTGAGGAATTCATAACCCTAGTGTTAATTATACCATTTCGATTTGGCAATTTTGCTGTATATGACAAAGTTTCCCATGAGAGGTTAAGATACAATCTATTGCACTAGTAAATTGATTTTGTGTACCTAAGGACAATTGTAGTCTCATGAGCTGAATTTGGATACATGACTTGAAAGATGCTGTAATAGTAATAGGTTTGAAGGCTTGGAATTTTAGATATACGTGTGAATAGACAGCTTGGTAGAGATGGAGAAAAAAAATTGAATTGGGCTTGTGCAGATGAACATGTCCAAATAAAGCTAGCGTTACAATCAACTGCATCAAATAGAACATTCAAGAGCAGAGTACCATATATGTGGAGTGTATAAGATTGAGTTAAAATGGAGCAAAGAGTAACAACACTTTGGCAAAAAGGAAATGAGAAAGTCCGAATTGAGGAGTTGAGGGACTATGATTAGATGAAAAAGTATATGTACTACCTGATCTAGATATATGTTCTAGTAAGAACACATCGAAAGAGAAATTGGCGGCTAAGAATATCGAATTGAGTGATTACATGTTTGAGTTCCTTGAAGTCTTGACTATTGGAGACATGTATAAAGCATATACGTCTGGAGTGCTTCAGCATATAAGATTAATGTATAGTGCAAAGTGACTACAGTCATAATCATCATTATCTTGGAGATACCATTAGAAACGTTAGACGACAAAAAGAGTCGTTCACCCTAAGTAAAAGCCAAAACAAATTTGGGGTACCGTTAGTGAGTGAAATGACTTTAAAATCTGAATAAAGTGGTTTTGAAAGACGAATAGATTTTGGTGGATTACATCGAAGTTGTGACTATATGGAGAAAGATTTGAAGGTTCAGTGTACTAATACCGATGAGAGGTAAAAAAATACGATGACTTATCCTTTAGTGTATCACTTGTGTCAAGGTGTAGTTAGAAGAGCTACGAGAATAATAAGGGCAACTAAGTGTGACATAAAGTGGTCCATATAGACCTATGGTAAAAATGGGACTATGGCATTATAAGAGATTTTATGGTAAGTATTGTTATAATCCAATATATGTGGTATTGAGACTGGAAGTAAAGAGTTGAATACTCTAAAACTCATCAAGGATATAACTGAGGAAATATGATATCTAAACTGAGAATTGAGAGATCTATCGACGTTATCAATTGTGATTTTATGGACGGAAGTATCAAGAAGAAAAAAAATGATACAAGAGACGGAGGAGTGTATGAGATAACAGTACCCCTACCTTATGCAGTATCAAAAATGAATTTTGAGGACGGAATTTTTATTAGGAGGGGAGAGTTGTAACATCCCATCATCGATGGAAAGGGTAAAATAGTAATTTGGAATGGGTTAGGAGTGTTGAACATTGTTTTTCTATGTTCATGCATTCATATATACACGTGAATAGTAAATTTTTTTGCACATGTAATGATTGTATATGCATTCATGGCATTCCCCGGTAAATGTGTCTATAAATGTGATTATTGTGAAAAATGTGATGTTGTACTTGAAAATTTAATTGGAGTAGGTTGTTGTATGTTTTAAATTTTGGGAGAATTTTAGAAATTTTTTTGAAAAATTTTGAAGAAAATTTCTTGACCGAAAAAATTGCCATGTTTATGATTCTAACATTAAAGACCTGAAACTTTGGGAAATTTTTCTAGGCTAAAATAGACAGATTTGGTGAAATTGGTCTTCATGAAAGTTGAATATTTTCTTGTTAGCTTTCTATCGCCACTAAGTATGACATTTTTCAACTTTTAGATTGAAAGTTATGACTTGTCAACTTTCAGATGGTTTTTTAAAGAATGAATGTGCTTGGTGTGTGAAATGGCTCTAAGTATAGGTTTTGTGATTACTGTGTTTTGAAGCCAATTCTAGACTGTTATGGTTTAAATTAGCTCAAGTGATCTTATGGAAAGTTATAGAGGAATGTATTAGCTTTGTAATGAGGTATAATATGTGAATTTTGGAAGTACGGATTGTAAGTTATGAATTTTTAAAGTATGGATATGGTTTAAGTGATATGTTGATTTTACAATCTTTACCAGGGAAGCCACAATCATGGGAGAATTTGACCTAATTAGAGGTGGAATTTGACTCTAAGTCCTTCATGAGAATTGTAGCATGTTGTCTGATCCTTTCATTGATATAAATCATGGAATTTTTGGACAATAGGATAGGAAGTTATGATTTTAATAAGATTGTGGTACTGTTAGGGTGACATGTTTTGGGCAGAAACTTTGATTGAGAAATTGATCTATTTAGAGGTTGAATTTGCTTCCAAGTTATTCATGAAAGTTGTAGAATATGTTTTAATCTTTCTTTTGATATAAGGCTTGAATTTTTGGGCAAAGGGAATGGAAAGATATGATTTTAGAAGAGTGTTATACTGTTGTGGAAAATTTGTGATTTGGCAGTAATTTTGATTGCATTTTTGACACCCTTAGGGGTGAAATTGGTTTTAAAGCCCTTCATGGAACTTGTAGAGTTTTCTTTGATCTTTCAATTGAGATGTTATTTGTCATTTTTGGACACTTGTGTGAAAGATAGGGTGTGTGGAATAAGAGAAGGTTTTTGAATGAAGGAAAAAAAATGAAATTGGATCAGGCGAGGGACCGGACTCGCCCTCGCGAGAGCGACAGCTCGAGAGGGTCCGACTGCTCGCGAGGGCGAGCATATGCACCCTCGCGAGTTGATTTTTCTTTTTTATTTTTATTTTTATTATTTTGTTTGAAAGTCAACAATTGCCTTCTTTTGTGAATAACTTTTCCATCCGACCTCCGATTGACCAGATTCTCGAGGCATCGAATTTGGGAAATATTTAATTTTATTTCTATGTGACATTGTAAATTTTTTAGAGATTAATTGACGTGGATTGAGTTGGTCAAAGTTACAGGATTGAGTAATTATTTTTCTGGTCTGTATTTTTAGCGATAATTAGACCTATAAAGGTCTGAATTGAGCGATTTTGGTGTCTTTGGACTTCTATTATTTAGAGAAAATTTTTGTGATAAATATTTATGGAATAATTCCTGGAATGTCATGAACATGTATTGTACACATTTCAATTGCTACATGCGCATTTTTAAATATTTCTGATTGTACTTTTGGTAATGTTTGTATATTTTGACTGTTATAGAGGCGCTTTTGGAACGTCAACCCACCGATGTTGCCGAGACTTCCAGGAATTAGCTCAATAGCTATTGGTGAGTGACCTAGGTGGTTCTCTCAATTATTATTTGATAGAAAATTGTGGTGAATAATAGTGGGTTAGTGAATTGTGTTTCTGATTTTGGATTCCGGACAGAAGGTCCGATATATTGAGGAGCTATGACATAGAAGTATTACTTGTATGGGAATTTGTGAACTACTTGTTTATAATGTGATAAATTATTACACGTGTGTTGATTGTGACTTATATTGTTACATATGCATTCCATGAATGAATGCACGATCAGATAATAACAGTTATGACCGGAGTAACCACCGAGAGCTAAAAGCTCAATTTATTTGGGCCTCGAGCCCACAGTGATTCAGAGCCTCAGTCTCAATGATTAATTCGCCCATATTGGGACAGTTTAGGCACTCGGTCACAACACCGTAATAAATTGGAAAAGTGTCACATACGCATTTCATATGTATTTGATTTAATCTCTTTGATTGAGTTAAAGGCAAAATGCCTTATACTTATGTGCTAACAATCATATGGTACTTCTAAATGTGAGTTTATGAAATAAATTTGTTATGCTTGAGTGTTGCATGAATTGAGTAAACCATCGATGATGGTTACCTCACTGAGTTTGCAAACTCACCCATAATTGCAACATATTTTTCAGGACCGAGAGTAGACTCCTAGCTCCAAAGGGAATTTTCTTGTCATGTAGATCGTGTTGGCAAGAGAAGTCATGGCTCACAGGTCAGTCAGCTGGGAGTTTTGGGATGACCTCGATAGATCTGTTGTTTTCCTCTTTCATGTAGCATTTTTATCTTAGGATTTTTGGGATTTATTTACAGACAGTACAGAATGACAAATGTATAAACTCCTTGATTTTGATGAATGAAATGAGGAAAAGGTTGGTTTAAAAAATTAGTGATTTTTATACTGATGTTTTATTATTATGATGCCATTCGAAGTACAGTAGTAATTGTTTATAGCTCACCCTTATTGTAGGATATGTATCGGAATGACCTACGAGCATCCTGATGTGTACCCTGCAGTAAGGGGGCGCTACATTTAGGTAGTATCAAAGTATGGTTTGACATCTGTTGGGACTAGTAAATATTTAGGCGTGAATTATCGTGTGTTGGGCCCTGAATTATTTATTTATTTATTTATTATTATTATTATTATTTATTCGTTTACTTTTATTTATTCCCTACTTTGCTTTAATTGTTTTTTTTTCTTTTTGATAGTTGAGTCTGGAAATTAGCAAGGTTGGAATGGGAATTAGAAATTTGAAATTAGAATGAAGGGTTAGGATTAAGTTAGATTAATTTGTACTAGGCTTGTAAATGTAGAGCCATATGAGACAAAATAAGGGCAAAAAGGGAAGGTCCTTGTAATTGAAGGGCATTTTTGGTGGTTTAAATAAATGAAGTAAAAGAAGGAGAAGCTAGTTGTTGTAGAAACCTAAGGGAAAGAAGACAAAATGTGAGCTAGGAGAAGAAAGAAAGAAAGAGTCGTAGGAAGCTTGAAGGGAGGAAGAAGAAGAAGAAAAAGAAGAGAAACCCACTTGTTGGAGGTAAGTTACATCTTAACTTATGCTAGATTCAAGAAGGGAATCAAATGGAGGTTAGGGTTTGTGTTGGGATTGAAGGAAGAAAGAAGAGAAAGATAAAATCAAATGGATTTTGGGATTTCTAATTTATCGTTTTGGTTATTCTAGCATAGATGGCCCATAGGTAGGTTAGGTTTAAAGTTGATTTTATCTTTGCTTGATTCTTGAATGTTATGACTTTCTTTGGAATGTATTTATTGAATGGAAATTTGTCTAATTGAAGGGAACCAAGGAAACTTCACTCAAGAGAGAGAGGAATTGCAAACTTAAACTTGGATTTCGACATTTAGGTGGTTAATATTTTTATAGCTGTTGTGTGATGGGCAAATGCCCTATGTGTATATTTTTGTTTAAATTGCGTAAATGTTGAGTTGTGGTATATATTTGAAAGTGTATGATGAAATAGATATGTTTTCCTTTGATATTAATGAAAAGTATGAAACTATGAGGATTTGATAAAATTAAAGAAGCATAAAATTCCATTTTTTCGATTGAATATTTGAGAATAGATTGGTTGTGATTGTGTGAGAGAGAACCTGTTTCGTTAGTCTCGTGCACAATGACCTATAGCCTTCTCCTGGTTGTCCGCTTGAGGTCCCGAGATCCTGAGAAATCTGACTCGTTTTGTTTACGGTGTAAACCATTTTGTTTATGGAACTCTCGAGCCATTTGTGTGCATTTCACCATTAATTGTGATTATGATGCATAATACGTGTTATGACTGATAGAAGTTTCCATGTTATGCTTTATGTGATGAATTTGGTTGATTGTGCTTTATGTGATAAGGTTGGTTAATTATGCATAATATGATAAATTGCTAATGATTTGGATTTCTTGATTTATGTGTTGTATGGCTCATTATCGATGGCTATAAACGTGTTATCCACTGAGCCATGTTGCTCACCCCACTTTCCCTCCCCAGGTGCAAATCAAGTCAAGCGCTGAACCTTGCAAGGCATCGGAAAACTCCAAGACTTTAGATACTTTTGTATTAAGTTAGTGACTAGCTTTTGAATAGCTTCACAAGCATATCAAACATTGAGCATCTTATATATTTTGTATCTTATGCTTAATTCATGATGGATATGTTGATTTGTAACTAAAGCTATGCATGAACTCTTCTAATGATTGGAAAAGAGAATGAGAACTCTGGTATTCTCTTCTTCGTGTGTTTGTGTTGGGTTGCGAATTGTGTAAGTCCTTGCAAAAAGGAATGAGTATGTGCATATTTATTCATTGTTGAGTTGCTGTTGGGTTTCTGCTTTGGAATAGCTCTTTGGAAATTTGCAATGTTTTATGAGTTGTTGAAGTTGGGCATAGGTACTGTCAATTTCTGGGCTGATGGGTTCATAGGGTAAATTTTGGGCATGTTAGGTATTAAGGGAAATTTTGGGCTGATATAGATTGAATGGGATCAAGTGGCCTTCTTGAGAGTTGCAGAGGAGCTTTAGAGCTTTCCAATGATGCATAATGTGCTATTTTTGGATGTATTAACTAGAAGATGTGAGTTGTTAAAGTTGAGCACAGCTGCTGCCAAGATGGCAAATTTCAGACATAGATTTTGAGTTCATATTTGACCCTAATAGAGTTGGAAGTTGTTCTTATGATCTTCATGGAAGTTGTAGACCGTTCCTTTAGCTTTCTATAGAGACCAAGTTTGTGAAATTTAGAGTTCTGGGTCAAAAGTTGTGGTGTTTAGAAGTTTTGGTACTGTTTATGAGGAGCTTGTCGATCAGTCATCTTGGAGTAAACTTTTGACCCCTTTGGAGAGCGAAATTGCTTTTGAGTCCTTCGTGAAAATGGTATATATGTCATTTATCTTTCCAACGATACCATGTTTATAAAAGTTGGAGTTCAGAGCCAAAAGATATGAAGGTTAGAAGTTATGAGGTCAGAATCGCTCGGTTGCTCGGCCAAGCGCCCGCATGCACGCCTGATCAGGCGGGCGGACGCTCGGGCGAGTGCACGTCCGCTCGCCCAAGCACTCGGCCTTTCTCCCGATCTGGCGAGCAGGCGCCCGCGTGCCTCTGCGAGCTCTTCGATCGGCCCGCGGGGTCGATTTTCATCAGATTGACCTCTCTTCCTTCTTTTGGTCATAACTTTTTCGTTTGACCTCTGATCGACCTGATCTTTGAAACGTTGGACTCCTAAGACATTTTTCTATCTCTCTATACCTTGTTAATCGGCCTTGATATTAAATTGAAAAAGGTGGATTGAAATGAATTGTGACGATCAGTTGAAAAAGTCTGACTATGCTTAAGTAGTTTGGTGATATCTCGACCTGTAGGGATTCGAATGAGGCGATTCTTCTTCGAAATTAAAATAGAGGCATGGTACTATAACCTATCTGAAGGAAAAAAATTCCAATTAGGGCCCTAAAATTTTCAATTTTTGACATGATGTTGGATATAGCATTCAGTCTTGGTTGATTTTTTTTTCGACAGTATTTTGGTCATAACTTCGCCATTACTAAACCAAATTGAGCATTTTTGGTGGAGTTGGAATCATTAGAATATGGGGAACAAATGTTCTAAAGAAGCTGGTCCGAAATTTCGATTGGAAGTTCCCTAAATTGTGATCAGTAAGGTGTCAGTTTTGGGTCTTTTATGCTTTTATGCTTTCGAATGTTGGACTTCGGAGACTGGGTCCAGCATTGTTTGGTATCAAAGCTTAGGTTCTCTCCTAGGCTTAGGATGCACAGGAAGGAAATTGTTTTGATAAGTGATTAAATTTTGCATTATGGATTGATTGTTTGCATTAAGTGGCATGCATATCATGCATACATATAAGAACTAAGATTAAAAAGAATAATGGCTAATCATTAATGTTTTCATTGAAGGAGTAAGATGCCACCTCGTAGAAGGACACGAGGAGTTCTGCAAGGTTCAATTACACCTGACTCTCCACTAAGAGAGGAGAGCAGCGATGAGTCGGTAGCCCCGGGAGTGGCTCTAGCTGAGGCTTCTCTAGGGCAAAGTAGTGAGCCCCTCCGATCTCAGACGCAGCAGTCGCCTAGTCAGTCTGAGCAAGTGCCTACTCTAGATCCGAGACTGTTCTAGGCATTTACCCAAGCCTTTGTTCAGGCTATGGGTCAAATGCCACAGGTTTCTATTTCGGCCCCAGCTAAGAAGGGGAGACAGTTTGACAAGTTGAGAAAGTACGGAGCAGTAGACTTCTACGGGACCACTGATCCTGAGGAAGCTGAGACCTAGTTGAGGAAGACCTAGAGAGTATTGGATCAGATGGAGTGTGAGGATGATAAGAGGGTGGTTTATCCTGCAAGTCTGCTTCAAGGGGATGCCTTGCATTGGTGAGAGTGTGTGCCGGGGAGCCAGCTGAAACCGATAGGGTTAGCATGGAAGGACTTCCTTGCTTCTTACAGGAAGAAATATCTGTCTGAGGTGTACATTCAGCAGAAGCAGAGGGAATTCCTGAGCCTCACCTAGAGGGAGATGACAGTTAGTGAGTACGAACGCCGGTTCACCCAGTTGTCGAGATATGCTTCAGAGATGATGTTAAGTGAGGCTGCTAAGTGCCGTCGATTTAAGTCAGGTCTGCCCCTAGCCATTAGAGAGAAGGTGGTAGTGCAGAACTTTGGTAACTTTCAACAGTTGGTTGAAGCAGCGTTGAGGGTTGAGAACATCGAGAACATCAAGAGTGTAGTTAGCAGGAAAAGGAAGGGAAGAGAGTAGTTCAAGAGGGGAGGTGGTACTTTTATACCTGAGAGGAGTGTCAGAACCTTCCTTGTGTAGTCTAAGGAGAGGAGCAGCAGTGTGAACCGACCTAGACCTATAAGGACTTCTACTGTTTCTCACCAAGCCTCAACGGTGGGCGGCAGTAGAAGAGGAGATGGGGATAGGCCACCTATTCCCAAATGTGAGCACTGTGGGAACATCCATAAAGGAGAATGTTACAGATTAACAAGAGCATGCTTCAATTGTGGACAGAAAGGACACATGGCCAGAGAGTGTCCAAAGTCGGCCAGAAGAGGGGGATCACAGATGTAAGCTTCTAGGAGAACAGAGACAGTGGGACAGAAGACTATGACGGAGGTGCGTAGCTATGAGGCAGCCAAGAGAGTTCATGCTCTAGGAAGATCTAGGGGGCAAGCACCAGCTAGAGTGTTTGCAATGACATGAGAGGATGCAGAGACCGCTCCAGAAGTGGTGACGGGTATGGTTAAATTTTTTGATGATGATGTTCTTGGTTTGATTGATCCAGGTTCTACCCATTCCTTTGTGTCATCAGGTAGGACTGTGCATAGGAGGAGTTTGAGCCCATTGGATACCCTTTTGATGGTGAGTACCCCAATCGGTCAGTATATTATTATTATTCAGGTTTATGAAAATTGTGAAATAGGGATTAGCGGAGGAAATTTTGTGATGGATTTGATGCCTTTGAAGATGGGGGGATTGGATGTGATCCTAGGTATGGATACATTAGAAAAGTATCATGCCAACTTAGACTGCAAGCAGAAGACAGTGGAATTTGAGCTAGAGAATGGCAGAGAAGTGGTATTTATGGGAGATAGAAAAGTCAGTCCACCTCAGATTGTTTCGGCTGTGACAGCAGAGAGAATGATGAGCAAGGGGTGTGAAGCATATTTGGCCTATGTGTTAGACACAAAGGCAGATAGAGGGAGGTTAGAAGACATTCCTATAGTCAGGGAATTCCTGGATGTTTTTCCCGAGGAATTGCCAGGACTACCTCCACCTAGGAAAATTGAGTTTCCCGTTGAGCTTCTTCCAGGTACTACGCCGATCTCGATTCCGCCTTACCGAATGGCTCCGGCAGAATTGAAGGAGCTTAAATAGCAATTGGAGGATTTATTAGAGAAGGGTTATATTAGGCCGAGCTCTTCGCCTTGGAGAGCTCCGGTTCTCTTTGTGAAGAAGAAGGATGGGTCATTACGAATGTGTGTGGATTATAGGAAGCTGAATCATGCCACCATTAAGAATTGATATCTGCTTCTGCGCATAGATGATTTATTTGACCAATTGCAAGGGAAGAGGGTCTTTTTCAAGATAGATTTGAGATCCGGTTACCATCAGTTGAGGATAAAGGAGACCGATGTGTCAAAGACTGCTTTTAAAACACGGTATGACCACTTTGAGTTCCTGGTTATGCCTTTCGGGTTAACGAATGCTCCTGTAGTCTTTATGGATTTGATGAATAGAGTCTTCAAGTCCTTCCTAGACCAATTTATCATTGTCTTTATTGATGATATATTGGTCTATTCTAAGAGTGATAAGGAGCATGAGGATCATTTGTGGGTTGCCTTGGAGACTTTGAGAAAGAACGAATTGTATGCCAAATTCGATAAATGCGAATTTTGGCTAAGAGAAGTAGTATTTCTTGGGCACGTGATTTCAGAGCGCTGAGTGCATGTGGATCCATGAAAGATAGAAGCGGTGGTTAAATGGGAAGCACCTATGTCGTATGTGAGGAGAGGAGGCCAGAAGAATTGCAAGTTATAAGGAGAAATGGAAACTACGTAGTTTTAAGGTGGGCTTTAAATTGAGAGCAAGTGAATTAAGTTAAAAAGGAGAAGAAGAAGGTTGTCGTTGGATTAAAAAGAAAAGGAAGGCAAAACGTGAGCCAAGGAGAAGGGAGCTTTTGGCTAGGAGAAAAGGGAGAGTCGTAGGAAGCTTGAAGGGAGGAAGAAAGAAGAATAAAAAGAAAAGAAATCTACTTATTGGAGGTAAGTTCCACATACTTGCTAATTCCAAGACTCAATAAATATATACATATATATAATTAAAACAATTAAAGCAAAAATAAAGAATAATTAAAGCAAATGAATAAGTAATAAATCAATAAATAAATAAATAAAATTTTCGGGGCTCAATAATTCTCCCCTTCTAAAAGAATTTCGTCCTCGAAATCCTTACCCGAGTCCATGAAGAGGTATGGATACTTCTCCTTCATGGCTTCTAAAGGCTCCCAAGTTGCTTCTTCCGTCGAATGGTAGCCGAGTCTATGAAGAGGTATGGATACTTCTCCTTCATGGCTTCCAAAGGCTCCCAAGTTGCTTCTTCCGTCGAATGGTTCCTCCTCAAGACCTTAACCAGCTTAACAATCTTATTCCTTAACACCTTTTACTTTGAATCTAAGATCTTCACTAGTTGCTCCTACAAGCTTCCTTTCACCTTCCTCATCCCAACAAATAGAAGTTTTGCATCTCCTATCATACAAAGCCTCATAAGGTGCCATCTGGATTCCTGAGTGATAGGAATTATTGTAAGCTAACTCAATCAAAGGTAGGTGATCATCCCACGAACCTTTAAAATCCATAGCACAAGCTCTCAACATTGCCTCTAAGGTCCGTATCGTCCTCTCCAATTGTCCATCAGTCTGCGGATGAAAAGCCGTACTAAAATGCAATTTAGTCCCCAGAGCCTCTTGCAAGCTTTCCCAAAATCTAGAGGTAAACCTAGGATCCCTATCAGAAACTATCGAGCTTGGAATCCCATGAAGTCTGATTACCTCATCCACATACTTCTTAGCCAAAACATTCAAAGAATCTGTCTGTCTAATTGGCAAGAAGTGGGCTGACTTAGTCAGCCTATCCACAATCACCCAAATAGCGTCATGCTTCTTGCTAGTCCTCGGTAATCCCATCAGAAAATCCATGGTAATCTTCTCCCATTTCCATTCCGGAATCGGCAAAGGATTAAGCTTGCCTGAAGGTGCTTGGTGTTCAGCTTTAACTTGCTGACACACTAAACATCTTTTAGCATACTCTGCCACATCTTTCCTCATTCCCTTCCACCAAAAATGCTCTTTCAAATCCCGATACATCCTAGAACTCCCTGGGTGCATTGCATAAGGAGTGTTGTGCGCCTCATCTAGGATCTCATCTTTCAGCTCTAATATGTCTGGAACACACAATCTGTTGCCCAATACCATCAATCCATCTTCCTTTACCTCTACTTTAGAAGGTTTGCCATTCTTTATCTCTTCTCTAAGCTTGCTCAAGTACTCATCCTGTTCCTGCAATTCTTTAATCTTCTCCTTCAATACTGGTCTCACTCTAAAATTTGTCAAGATACAATCAGGTTCAACTCGTCTCAACGTCACAGCAAGTCTGGCTAATTCCTTTAGCAAGGGAAAATACACCGTTTCCACATATGCCAAAGTGGACTTCCTACTCAATGCATCTGCTACCACGTTAGCTTTCCCTGGATGGTAGTTTATCATCAGGTCATAATCTTTTAACAATTCTAACCATCACCTCTGTCTCAAATTCAACTCTTTCTGGCTCAACAGATACTTAAGAGTCTTGTGGTCTGTAAACACCCTA
Organism: Erythroxylum williamsii; assembly: GCA_027564335.1. Lineage (NCBI taxonomy): Eukaryota > Viridiplantae > Streptophyta > Magnoliopsida > Malpighiales > Erythroxylaceae > Erythroxylum > Erythroxylum williamsii. The sequence continues at coordinate 60,742,885 of JANITW010000002.1, forward strand.
GTGGTAACTCCATATAAGTAATGTCTCCAAATCTTCAATGCAAAAGTTATAGCAGCCAATTCCAAGTCGTGTATAGGGTAGTTCATTTCATAAGGCTTTAATTGCCTAGAAGCATAGGCAGTCACTTTCTCTCCTTGCATCAATACACACCCCAAACCCTTCCTAGAGGCATCACTGTATACAATGTATCCATCATCACCATAAATAGTAGGCATGTAAGTGTAGAGCCATATAAGACAAAAAGAGCGCAAAATGGGAAGGCCCTTGTAAGTGAAGGGCATTATTGGAAGGAATGGGCATTAGGGATCAATGAAACAAAAAGAAGGAGGAGACAAATGAAGAGTGTCGTATGTGAGGAGAGGAGGCCAAAAGAATTGCAAGTTAGAAGGAGAAATGGAAACTACATGGTTTTGAGGTGGGCTTTAAATTGAGAGCAAATGAATTAAGTTAAAAAGGAGAAGGAGAAGGTTGTCGTAGGATTAAAAAGAAAAGGAAGGCAAAACGTGAGCCAAGGAGAAGGGAGCTTTCGGCTAGGAGAAAAGGG
>JANITW010000002.1:60860121-60870964 GCA_027564335.1 Erythroxylum williamsii
ATTGATGAATGTGATATTGAAGTGCTACTTACCTTACTTTGTTCTGCTTGTTGAATTTGATTTATGCTGATTGTGTTTTGAATTCTAGAAAATGATTGTTCGAGGCATTTGATACATGTCTATATCATTAGAAATACTACTTGCATGTGAATATGATTGACTACTTGCTTTGCACAAGAAATATTTAGAATGACCTTGTTTTGTTTTAAAATTGTTAAGTCCTAGTTGTGGTTAAATAGGCATGCCTAGAAGGGTCTGCAGCTACTTCTGTGACACTTCAGTGTCTTCTGTTATTGACACTTTGGTGTCTAACACTTCGGTGTCTTTTGTTATTGAGATGTAAGTCTCTTCTGTGATATGTTACCAATTATGGTATCTTCTGTATAAGCTCCGTTACCCACTTCTGTAAATTGATTTAATAGTCTTATAATTTTATACTCTGATATCAGTTTGATTTTAGCATAAGCTAAATTGTATTCTATTTTTGAAGGGTTTATACCCTTTTATGTTGAACAATTCTGTTATTTATAAAACTCTGTTTTGTTCTGAATTTTTGTATATGTTGTTGACTTATAGTTTAGTTATTACTCACTAAGTTATATGCTTAGCACGGTAGATTTGCCCCATGTAGGTTCTGAAAGAGGGACGTAGGAACTGGAACAAGACAACCGTAATGCCCAAAGGAGTTTGATTTTTGTTTTGTTCATATGTATTTTAAAATTGCTTTTAGACTTTTTTCTGATGTCTATAACTCCTGAATTTTTATTTTGATGGGTTGTAATAACCTTAATTCAGGTTGCTTTCCGAAATTATTATATGCAATGTATAATTGTTGAGATTCTGGTAATGCATGTATACAGTATTTTATATGTTTCGAAAATTTTCATGTTTAGTGTGTTCTATGTGTGTGGCACTCGCAATATCCTCCCAGGGGGTATATGTGGGTGTTACATAGTTACTTCTTGAAAACAGCAATATATCTTCCAAACAAAACTCTTACCTTAATGCACAAAATTTGTTTGACATATTTTACGACGAAAACAAAATTTCATCTCTTTCACAAGTACCAGGTACCTACAAGAAACCTTCAATTTGAATATTGATTAACATAATTTCTACTATTGGCATTGCTACGAAAAATAATTGAATTACTTACTTTCGTATTAATGCATTCATAAAAATGTTGATCAATATTAAGCTTAGCATTTGAAATCCATAACTTCATTAAGGCATTACAATTAGGGCAATTAATATTCAACATCTATATTATATATAGAAATATCAATATTAATTATCTTTGAGTCTAATTAAATGATCACATATAACAAATAATATATATTACAGTTATTTTACTGTTGAACATAATGCTTTCTCTTCATAAAAATTTAGAATATATCCTTCCAGCTTCTGCTACACTATCAAAAGAACAATAAATAACACCCTTGAATCCATTAGCAACACTTTGACACTCTTCCCATGTGAAATATATACCAGGTGCATACCCAATGAAAGCTATAAATACTTTATTTCTACTTAAAAATGGTTATTCTGTTACAATAGGATCATACAAATATTTGATTACTACCTAAAATGCAACACTTCTATGATTTCTTTTTATAAATTCACCCAACGAAGAATTAAATTTCAAAAATGTTATCATAATATCCCTAATATTAAGATTTTAGCTAAACTACCATTACATTTACAAAATGAAAGAGAGGAAGTTTCTTCCCTACAAATTAGGATGAAATATCACATAATTGAATATTTAGGCTATATTCTATGTAATGTCATATTTGTTAGTAATTACCAGGATGTATATATTCTGAATACAACACAAAACAAAGTATAAATCGACCATCATGCATTCAATTACTATGATTTTTTTATTCAACTTGCATGTATGAGTATTCAAGGTTTCTAGTATTCAATTTGTTATGTACATATACAAATCAATCCTCCTTTTCAATACTAAACAAATCGTACCCTAGTATAATCCAATTTTAAACCTAATACCCTGACATAACACAAGTCAATTTTTTGGAAGCACAAATCCAATTGGAAACCCTATTACAATAAATTGAATTTGTGTTTTCAAAACCCTAGCATATTGAAGGTCAATTTTCTAGAAGCCAAATCTAATTTAACAACAAATTGGATTTGTGCTTTCAAAACCCTAGAACGATCTAATTTGAAACACTAGTACAACAACACACTATTTCATACCCTATTCGGATTTGAAACCCTAGTACAACAACACACCATTTCATACAAAAACTGAATTAGAGTGGAAGGAATGATAGAGAGAAAGGACCAATCGTACCCTAGTCGACACCACAGGAAACCTAGTGATAGAAATCTTCAGTTTTTACCTGAAGACGAAATCACTCTCTTATGAAGCACCTACGCACGAAATCATAAAGAACGCTTGTTGGTCTGATAAAGCAAATAACTTTGCAGTAAAAGAAGCATCAATGCAGGGATTCACTCTCTTATAAATGTTAGGGGATTTAGGGGATTTTAAGTTACAGATTAGGGACTTCAAACTAAGAGTTTTAAGCATTGATCGATAGAGAAGAGAGGGAGAAGGGACGGACATCTAATTTTTGTTGAAACGACGTCGTTTTACTATCAAGCTAAATGACGTCATTTTGTTAATCAGGCAATCTTCTCCTCAACTAGCTGAGGTGTCTAATTAGTGAGGGGCATCGGTACGTAGCTATGCCGTATCAACATAGATCACGGTAAGACTAACTTCGGGCTATAATTGAAAATTTGACAGTTTAGGCATTTTATTGCTACTTTTTAAAGTACAAGCTATAATTGAAAATTTGAAATTTTTTTTGACGTTTTTTAGTAATTAACCCTAAAATTAATAATATAATAAATATTAAATAAGTTAAAGAATAAAAATAGAAATAAAAACAAAATAATAGAAATAGTAATAAATTATTAAAGAATAATAAATAAGTAAATAAATACCTAAATAAAAAGGAAGACAAGTAAATCAATGAATCAATCAAACAGGCCATTATGAGAAAATATTTAGGCTAAGTAAGAAAATGTTTAAGTTAAATAATTAAGAGGGAAGACATTACATATTAAAAGTTTATGTTAAATATAAAATATAAGATTGGTGCAAAAAAAATGTTCAAAAGACTTAAAATAAAGAGAAAGACCTTTGTACTTGAAATCATTTACCTGTATCCTAGTACACCAAAGTTTTCTGTTGAAGGGCATTTTCTTAATAAATTCCAGTATAGTCATATCATTCTTGATCACCTCCCCGCAATTCTTGTTCAACCTTCTTTTTTTCTCTTGCAACATCTAAATACATTCTTCTCACATCTTCTTATTGGAGCATCAAGGTATCTCTTATTAACATGTCCGAACTACCTAAGCCTTGTCACTCTTAATTTTTTATTAATATTAGACACCTTTACTTTGTCTCTTACTATTACATTCCTGACCTTATCTTTTCTAGTAAGATTACACATCCAACAAAGCATCATCATCTTTACCACTATTAACTTATGGCTATGTATATGTTTGATGGGCTAACACTCTGCCCATAGAGCATGGTTGGCCTAATTGTTGAACGGTAAAAATTATCTTTAATCTTTAGTGGTATCTTTTAGTCATATAAAACTCTTGATGCTCTTCTCCATTTAAGGCACCCTAATCTGATATGGTAAACTATCTTTTCATCAATCTCTTTATTGTTTTGGATTATTGATTATAGATACTTAAAACAATCATTTGTGCGATATAGCTTTTGAACAACTATTTATCACCACATTAGAAGACACCCTTTGGCCTGAAAATTTACACACTAAATACTTAACCTTAATTATGCTCAATTTAAAGCCCTTTGATTCTAACGTATCCCTCTAAAGTTCTAACTTAACATTGACAGTCTTTTGTCTCTTCCCCTAAATCAATGTCATCAACAAATAACATACTTCAAGGCACATCCCCATGGATATTCTTGGTGAGCTCATCCATCACTATTGCAAACAAAAAGCGACTCAATAAAAAACCTTGTTGTATCCTAATATCAATAGAAAATTGTTTTGTATCTCCTCCTATCATCCTTACTCTAGTCTTTACACCTTCATACTTCTCTATAATAACTTATATATAGGTCATAGGACATCCCTTAGCTTCTAAACACCTCCATATGATTTCCCTAGGTACCTTGTTATATTCCTTCTATAAGTCAATGAAAACCATGTGTAAGTTACGTTACCTTTCCCTGTTTTTTTCATTCTTCTGAGGAGATTTAAAGCTTGTGTCATGGACCTTCTTGGCAGAAAGCCAAACTGGTTCTCCAAGAAAGGAACATCCTTTCTCATTCTCTTCTCAGTCACTTTCTCTTATAACTTCATGGTATGACTATGTAGTTTTATGCCTCTATAGTTGTTATAGCTTCGTATGTCTCCTTTGTTATATTCTAATCTTAATCTAATGATATGAATTGTTTAATTAGAGAGTTAGATATGAATTAAAGAAATTTAATTTATCTTAATCATAAATATGATTTAGCGTTATAATTTATATCGAAATCAATATATTCAGGAAACTAATAGGTCACATACAAAAAACAAGTTGAAGAGAGAAAAAGTTTTCTTAATTAAGTTGAACTTAATTGTAAATTTTAAGAAACGTTTATATTAAATATAAAATATTTAATAAATAATGATCAATATGATTATAAATAGGCTATGTATATGTTTGATGGGTTAACACTCTGCCCATAGATCATGGTTGGCCTAATTATGGAATAGCAAAATTTATCTTTAATCTTTAGTGGGATCTTTTAGTCATATAAAACTCTTGATGCTCTTCTCCATTTAAGGCACCCTAATCTGATATGGTAAACTATCTTTTCATCAATCTCTTTATTGTTTTGGATTATTGATTATAGATACTTAAAACAATCATTTGTGCGATATAGCTTTTGAACAACTATTTATCACCACATTAGAAGACACCCTTTGGCCTGAAAATTTACACACTAAATACTTAACCTTAATTATGCTCAATTTAAAACCCTTTGATTCTAACGTATCCCTCTAAAGTTCTAACTTAACATTGACATCGTCTTTTGTCTCTTCCCCTAAATCAATGTCCTCAACAAATAACATACTTCAAGGCACATCTCCATAGATATTCTTGGTGAGCTCATCCATCACTATTGCAAACAAAAGGCGACTCAATAAAAAACCTTGTTGTAACCTAATATCAATAGAAAATTGTTTTGTAACCTAATATCAATAGAAAATTGTTTTGTATCTCCTCCTAACATCCATATTCTAGTCTTTACACCTTCATACTTCTCTATGATAACTTATATATAGGTCATAGGACATCCCTTAGCTTCTAAACACCTCTATATGATTTCCCTAGGTACCTTGTTATATTCCTTCCATAAGTCAATGAAAACCATGTGTAAGTTACATTACCTTTCCCTGTATTTTTTCATTAATCTTCTGAGGAGATTTAAAGCTTGTGTTATGGACCTTCTTGGCAGAAAGCCAAACTGGTTCTCCAAGAAAGGAACATCCTTTCTCATTCTCTTCTCAGCCACCTTTTCTTATAACTTCATGGTATGACTATGTAGTTTTATGCCTCTATAGTTGTTATAGCTTTGTATGTCTCCTTTGTTATATTCTAATCTTAATCTAATGATATGAATTATTTAATTAGAGAGTTAAATATGAATTAAAGAAATTTAATTTATCTTAATCATAAATATGATTTAACGTTATAATTTATATCGAAGTCAATATATTCAGGAAACTAATAGGTCACATACAAAAAACAAGTTGAAGAGAGAAAAAGGTATCTTAATTAAGTTGAACTTAATTGTAAATTTTAAGAAACGTTTAGATTAAATATAAAATATTTAATAAATAATGATCAATATGATTATAAATATGATATCATAAAATTAATTCTAATTCTAATTAAATTTCAATTGATAATTAAAATTTTGTTTTAATTAAATTACCAAAAAGTCAAAATCTTATTATAAATAGGTTTAAGCTCTAAGGGAGATAGTACTTCTTGCCTAACTATTTCTATACTAGTTTTAGAGTTAACTCAATATGTTCAATAGATAATATTATAGACCAGGCATACGTATTACTACGTTGGTTGATATGAGTTAGTTTCAAAAACAATTTGACGGAAGCGACACAACAACAACAACAACATTTTAGTAGAAGTCCCGGTAGAGATATGGGGTATGGCAAGGCTCACAAGGATGTAGTCTTACCCCTAATTAGCAAAGAAAATTTCTTCAACAAATCCACAAAAAAACGATAAAAAAGAAAATAAAATTTTTAGAACTATTTATAGAAAAAATCAAAACTACAATAAAATGATAAAAATACAGATAATATGTACAATATAAAATAAAAAGAAAAAGAAAAAAATAAAAATATGCAATAAACTAATAAAAATAATACTAAAAATAAAATAAATGAAAGTAAATGATAATAATATTGATAAAAATGAGGTACAATTTATGATTTACGTTTTAAGTTTTCTTGTCTTTAGGGAAATCATTCAAAAAGGTTTCGTATTTATTTCACTGTGACTGAGGTTGAATCATGCCCTGATTTCTCAATAATAGTATCATAACCATATTTCAATTCATTAAGTTAAATTTATTACTATCGATTTTAAATTATGGAAATGAAATTGCAATTGTTACAATTTGTAAATTTTCTTAAAAGTTGAAATTAAAATCATAAGCCCTATATCGTAAAATCAAATGAGATTTGAATAATAATATGAAAAGTTTAGATAATCTTCACAAATCTTAAATTAATGAATGTAAAAGGATCAGAGTAGAAATCTAGAAACCCTAAAATGACTCTTCCCCCTATGTTAAAAGCAATAAACAAGCATAGGTGTTAGGTTTGAGATTGATTTCTCCGAAAACCAATAAAATGGCTTATGGTTTATGTTTACTTGTGAAAAGAATGGTTCTTGTCTATTATTAAATGGTGCCAGATATGGGTAATCATGGATTATGTGCTTACAATAATTTAGTGTGTGGGGTATTCTTGTTATTGAGTTTATGATTCCATGGCTAAGAAGATGGTGACTAGTAGTTGGCATTCATCATGCAACATTGAAGCAACTACCGTGCCACAAGGACTACTGGCGACTGACTCCAATTGCAGGCAAAGGTACAATTCTCAACTACCAAAGAAATTGCTCTTTGATGGCGCTAGTCGATAGAGGAGGCATCTCATCTTGTGGCTTAAGATGGTTATTAGAGACAACATTTTAGAGCAAGAAAAGGGAGGCGTGGGATTATGTTGGAGCAGGAGGAGCTATTAGTGGTGAGCACCGCAAAAGGGAGACGTTAGTATGATGAGTAGCTAATGGTGGAACTTAGAGAAGACATTGTCATGCTTGAGTTTTATGTTTCGTCCTTCATTCCTCCTTCACCATTGTTGGGGAAGATGTGTGAAGGCTAAGCAATTTGGACAGCTGCTAATAAGAGAAGATGGTAATGCAAGTAGCTTAGGTGGTAGTGACTAAATGATGACAACAATAATATTTATTGTTAGGGTTTTAGGTTAATGAAGTTAGGGTCTGGATTGAGGAAGATAAGGATGTATGGCTATTGGTTTAAGTTCTTATGGATTAGGAATAAGGGATTCTCAAACATAGAATAGCTAAACTTTTTATTTTGAAGAGAATAAATAAATATATTAATAAAAAAGGAAGGTTCAATATAGAAAATCAAAGAGGCCAAAGGAGGCACTCAAAACTATATACAAAGAAAACAAAGAAGCCACAAGAGGCCCTAAATAATAATTAAAAAAATAAAGCTATATAAGGAGTTTTTAGATATTTCGCTGAAGAATAAGTATCTAAAAATGAGGCTCGAGGCCTAGAAGCCGAGAACGAATAAGCTCGATGATGTAGCACTCCCTTACCATAGGGTACACACTAGAACGCCCAGAGGTCATTCCAGTACATAACCTATGATAAGAGTGAGCTATGTTCGATCACTACATTCACTGCACATGACATCATATCAATATTTACTTCTAAGGCATCAATAGAAAAATCAAAATATTTTAAAACCAACTTTTGCCTCATTTCATTTCATAAAACCGAAAGTCTACATTGTGTCTCTCAACATTTTCTATATGTACATCAATAGAACCTAATAAAAAAATACTACATGAAAGAGGAAAATATACACGATCTAACTAATCTGTCCAAAAATCCTAATTAACCGACCCATCCATGATTTCTCTTGTCAATCACAATCTACACTGCTAGTAGAGCCTCTCAGTAGCTAGAGTTGTCTCTCGATCCTGAAAAGACAAAGTTACAACTTTGGTGAGTTTTATGAATTCAATGAGGTAACCATCATCGATAGTTCATTCAATTTATACATCACAACAATTCACATAATATATAATCATATAGTGCACTTTACATAATTTTCCCCAAAAATCACAACTCTGTTTAATTAAACTCGAAATTATTCATGAATGCATGTACAATTATTTTCACATGCAATATTTCACTATTCACATGTATGAGTATGTCATTTTATGCGTGAACATAAAAATACATTTCTTATCTCTCATTGATCACTCACATTTACTATTCTAACCTTCCTGCAAGTAAGGGGATGTTACAGATGATGTCTTATATAATGTTTGGGGGCGATCGGTGCCGTTTGCATGTGATTATTCCTCTCATACCAAAGAAAGTAAAAAAAAATGGCAAAAAGGACTAATCGTGATAGTATATGTCTGAAATCCTTCCACCGATGAAGTTGGGTGGAATCCCACTAGAGGAGGGGAAATCAAAAAGTCGAAGGGCAAGTGAAGAGGGTTTTCGTCGAGAGAGAATCCCAAACTAGTGAAGAGAACCCCAAACTAGTGAAGAGAACTTGCACTAAAAGAAAAGGTGATTGTGTGTCTCTAGAGAGGAGTTGCATAATACACAAGTAGAAAAAGAAAAAACAAAAAATATCTGGAGCTTGTCCATAACTCGAAGGTGCCACTGTGATGCTAACTAAAAGATAAAGGAGTGTCAAGAAATATGCTCTGGAAACCACAGTAGATGATGGATCAAATCCACTAGTTGTCGAGCTCAGGGAAGGTTATATGTAGAATCAATGGAAAAAACTCCTGATGAGTGGCCATTCCAAACCTAACTATCGTAATGCTGAACAAGAGGTCTAAGGCAGATAGAGTCCCATACCTGCTGCAACTCACTACTCGTCTCAAGAAAAGTCCACTCCTCGAAATGTATAATCTCCAATAGAAGAGAGCCCAGCAAAAGAAAGAACCTGAAACAAAAATCGATCACACAAACACCCTTTACCTGGCAACCAGTAATCCTACCATAAGGAGCTATCCCAACCATCACCAATACAAGCAATAACAAGACCTCTGCAGTACTTTCGACTCAACAGAATCTTCCGCCAAACCTAGGAAGAACTCGATGGGACTCTAATACGTCAAAAAGATCTACCCCTCAGTAGAACAGTACGTACCTATATGGTCTATTTAGAAGATCTGTCTGTAAATAGTCACCACACATACTTAAGTGTGGCAGCCCTATTCCAATTAATGACCCTCTTAATTCCCAAACCGTCCTCCTGTCTTGAAAAATAGACTGGCTCATATACCACCTTAGCCCCATTGCAGGACAATAAAGTACCTCTCCAAAGAAAAGCTGACAACATGCTCTTAATAAGACGAGTAATGCTAGTGGGCAAAATGAATATACCTAACCAGTATACCTGTATAGAGAAAAAGATAGATCTAATCAGTTGTAAACGACCCGCATAGGTAAGAGATTCTGAAGTCCACAACTATATCTCAGAAAGAATCCTCTCCAGCAAAGGAAGGCAATCTGAATGTCTCAACCATGTAGTGATAAGTGGGACACCTAGGTAGTGAATTAGAAGGGAACTAATAAGAAACCCAAGTACTCTTTGTAAAAAAGAAGACTCAGCCTCGGGGATCCTTGAGAAGAAAACTCAGCTCTTAGTCGAGTTCATAGTCAAACCTGAAACCCTCTAAAAATGTGTCAGAGCTTATCAAATAATCTCAAGAGAAGGTAAATATGCCCGACTGAAAATCATCAAGTCATCTACAAAGCAAAGATGAGTAAGGGAAGTCTGCCTACATCGCCAATGGTAACGATAACTCGGAATTACGATAGCCTCTCTCAAACTCCCATCTAACCGCTTCATCACTAGAATAAAAAGATAAAGAGAGAGGGGATCCCCTGTCGCACCCCTCGTGTGGCAAAAAAGAAACTGTGCAGTGCACCATTAAGGGCTATAGAGAAATGTGCAGATCTGAGACATGCGTCAAATCTAACTAATCATGTAGTCAGGAACACCAATAGTCCTCAGTCCCAGTAGGATGAACTTCCAACTAACTATATTGAAGGCCTTACGAATATCAACCTTGAGAGCACATCGTGGAGGTGCGTCATTTGTAGTAATCCTAAAAACTTTAATAAAGTTATTTCATGTATGAATAATGTATTCCTAACTTGAATACACTGAATTTTATATCAAAAAAGAATTTTAAAATTGTTGTAAATTTTAGTATTAATTCAATTATTTTTCTTAATATGATTAATATTAATAATTAATTTAATTCATAAATTTAAATTTTATAAAATTTTATATTAAAAACTAATTAATTATATTAAAATTAATTAGTTACACTCCTTTGTGAAATATTTTATAAAGTAATTAATAAAAATGTTTCTTAATTATTTTTTATTTTAATCTAATTAACATAAATTGTTGGGCCCCAAATTTTGTTTTCTTGAT
>JANITW010000002.1:60871566-60882672 GCA_027564335.1 Erythroxylum williamsii
AACGATTATGTTGGTTTGTAACAACTTACGGTTAACCTATAACAAACTCTGTTATGTATCGATAGTTTAGCTGCTATGCATAATTCTTTGTACATAATACTCCATGACGAGAATGAATAATATGAGCATTGCTCTTTCATTTCAGTATCTCAATTACTCTCATTATGGTATCAAAGATGCTTGAAGCCTAACAGCAAACTTTTTTTTCGTCACCTTGGTTAAGTGTATCTCCCTTCCTCTCTCTCTGATTTCCCAAGTTTTCCTCTTTTTTCCATCATGACTACTCCAGACAATGCCTCTGGCACCACCAGTCCTACAAATATGATTCCATTCAACAACTCTTCTCTCGTTGTTTTGAGCACTATCTCTATTAAACTTAATGGTGCAAACTATCCGGCCTGGCAGGTGCAGATGACTGCACTTTTTATTGGCTATGGAATTCAGAGTTACACGGATGGCTCTTTCTTGTTGTCCTTGCCTGATGTTTTATATGTTCCCAACCTTACCCATAATGTACTTTTTTTATCTAAGCTTTGCGATACTAATAAAGTCTCGATTGAATTTTTCTCCACTCATTTTCAAGTCAAGGATGACTTATATTACCTTACCTGTTCGAAGAAGCTCCTTACAGCCCATGTCGCTACTCCAGTCTGCACTCGAGATTGGCATCACATTTTGGGTCATCCGGCTAAACCTATCCTTCAGCATCTTAATATACGTTTTCTTCTTCGTAATAGCAATACTTCTTAGAGTCCTTGTATGTCTTGTGCATATTCTAAAAGTCATAAGTTGTCTTTTTCCAATACCCATCTTACCAGTAGTCATCTCCTTCAACTGTTGTCCAGTGATGTTTGGGGTCCAACACCCATTACATCTATCGATGGGTTTCATTATTATGTTGTGTTTGTTGATCATTTTTCTAAGTATATTTGGTTGTATCCCATTCTTAAGAAATCTGAAGTATTATCCATCTTTATACATTTTAAATCTCTTGTTGAAGCATTCTTTAACACCAAAATTATATCTCTATATAGTGACAATGGTGGAGAATTTGCACTTAAAACTTTCTTGGGACAACATGGGATTACCCATTTCACTACTCCTCCTCATATGCCTGAGCTAAACGGCACAGTTGAGAGATGTCATCATCACATTGTTGAGACTGGTAAAGCTCTCCTTCATAAATCCACTCTACCTTCCACCTTCTGGACATATGCTTTTCAAACTGCGGTATATCTTATGAATCGGTTACCTACACCAGTCCTCCACATGACCTCTCCTTATGAAGTGCTCCACAAATCTCCTCCTAACTATCACCATCTGCACTCCTTTGGTTGCCTTTGCTTTCCATGGCTTTGGCCTTACACCGATAACAAACTACAAACCCGATCTACCCCTTGCATCTTTCTCGGATATTCCACCTCTCAATATGCGTATCTGTGTCACAATCCTCTCACTAATAAGACCTATGTCTCTGGACATGTTATCTTCCATGATACCATATTTCCTTATGATTCTCTTAGCTCCTCCACCCCTCTGAAATCGTCACTGTCTCTTTCTACATCATCTCACGTAGTATCTTTCCTTGATAAAAGTTTCTCTGTGTCCCCTTTTGTTTCCTGTTCGGACAAGTCTCTACCTCCCTAATCAAATCCATTCAATCCGGTTCAGTCTAACTCACTACCCCATCATCCTAAACCTACTACACCACTATGTCTTTCCACCCCATTATCCCTTGATGATGGTACAACCCCGACTGATATTTCCATTTATAAACAGATGGTTGGATGTCTTCAATACTTAGCTCATACCAGATCAGACGTAGTGTTTGCAGTCAATTAGCTTGCTCAATTCATGCATGCTTCCACTGTTACCCATTTTCAGCAAGTTAAAAGAGTTTATCATTATCTCAAGGGGACCATTCATTTTGGGTTACAGCTTCGTAAATAAGACAAGATTAATCTTCAACTCTTTAGTGTTCTGCAGTCACCCCTCAAGGCCTACAGTGATGCCGATTAGGCAGGTAATAGTGATGACAAAACATCTACTTCAACATATCTTATCTACTTCAGTGGTAATCCACTCTCTTGGCAATCCAAACGCCAATGCATTGTTGGCCGCTCATCCACCAAAGCTGAATATCGATCTTTGGCAACAGCAGTGGTTGAACTTCAGTGGTTACAAAACTTATTATCCAAACTTCATCTCCCTTTCAAAGGCTCACTTGTTTTATATTGTGATAATCTTGGTGCTACTTACTTATATAAGAATCTAGTATTTCATACCCGCATGAAACATATTGCTCTGGATTATTATTATGTTTGTCAACTTGTTCCAGCTGGCAATTTACATGTTGCCCATATCTCCACTCATGATCAGCTTGCAGATGCTCTTATCAAACCTTTGTCATCACGCCACCACGCTGAGCTACGACACAAGATGCATCTTCTTGATGGAACCATGCTCTTGCGGGGGCATGTTAAGGGATAATATCAGTATATGTCATTTTTTTTGTAAAGATTATGTTGGTCTTTAACAACTTATGGTTAACCAATAACAAACTATATTATGTATCAATAATTTAGCTGCTGTGCATAATTCTTTGTATATAATACTCTATGACGAGAGTGAATGATATGAGCATCTCTCTTTCATTTCAGTATCTCAATTACTCTCATTAGGGAGATGCTAGCATGATAAGTAGCTAATGATAGAGCTTGGAGAAGACGATGACATATTTAAGTTATATATTTCCTCTTTTATTGCTCCTTCATTGTCGTCGGGGTAGACATGTGAAGGCAAAGCAATCTAGGCAGCTACTAGTCATAGTAGATAGTAATGTAGGCAATTTGGGTGGTAGTGACTAGATGATGACAACAATAATATTTGCAGCCAAGGTTTTTAGGTTTATGAAGGTAGGGTTTGGATTGAGGAAAATAGGGATGTTTGGCTGATGGTTTAAGTTCTTCTAAAGTAGAAACAAAGGATTCTTAGCTTAGAATACGGTAAACTATTTGGCATTAGGATTAATTTAATCTTAAAAATTTTAATAAAGTTATTTCCATATAACAATGTATTCCTAACTTCGAAATTTGTCAAAAAAGAAATTTAATTTTTTTAAAATTTAGAATTAATTCTAAAATTAAATTAATTATTTTTTAATGTGATTAAGACTAATAATTAGTTTAATTCCAAAATTTAAATTTTAAACGTGGTTATTTTAAAAATTATTAAATTACTCATTTACCCTTCAATTTTTATTATGATAGGATTAAATTTGTTTTGGTGGCAAATAGTTAGCATAATATGGAAGTGCTTCACATATCCCTTTACACAATTCCTGACACATCCTCTTAATTTCCAAAGATTTGAGATGTGTCATTTAGAAAGCCACTCCGGTGTAAAAAAGGCATTGGTGTGGTCAGTGATGTGCTTCACCGTCTTCTGGAAATGCTATTATTCACATTACATAATACATCGTCTCCCCTGACACATTCTGGCAAAGAACTATTATTTAAGTTTATGAAACAAAATGCATGGTAGAGCAGTAAACAGCTTCAACCTTCTCATAAAACCATATGTAAATCAGCTTCAATGATCGTTTCTTCGATGCATTAATTCTCAAACTTAAATCTTGGAACCAGACATTTACAACACAGATACTAAAATGAGACAAGAAGACCAACAAAATCATGTAAAGGACCAAGAACTGCGCAACAGAAAGTCAGCATTACACATTAAACTATAGGCACATGGTACATTTTACTCATGAGCTTCCGAAAGCCCAGTTAGCTTCACTACCGACACGAGGCATGGCGTTTATCCTGGAATGAACATCGGCCTTGAAGTTAGCTCCACACATGACACCCTCACTGTCAATTCTAGGCATAGCTTTCACTTCGTTTCTAGGATGCTCAAAGCTCATCAATCCTTGTTCACTGTGGAACATACACCCCGATGGAAATGGTGCAAATGATTTAGCACAGCTTCCTTTTATCATCTCCAAGTTGTCTGAGATTACCACCGTACCAGATGCTATACCCCAGTATAGACCTCCACTCTCATTTGGTCCCTACAAACACACGTCAAATTCAAAATATGCAAAATTACATGTTATTTCAAAGACGGGGATTGGTTTTCTCATTATCTCATAGAAATGATGAAACCAACCGCAATCCATCTTTTAGTACGAGAACAGCAAGTTTATAAGGAGTTGAAAGACTCTTACCAGAGCAGCAAAGACACGTTTAGCTTTGGAGTCATAGACCACGAACCCGAAGTCTCCATCCAGATCCTTGAGGACCTGGTCGGCAGGGTATGGACCACGGTCACGGAGGGTCCTATATGCTTCAATCACAAACATGGCCTCATTGGTGCCCTTTGATAGACCATATTGTTTGATGAGGCTACACAGGTTGTTCAAATTCCCCAAGAAAATGCAGAATATATCGTTCATTCCACAAAACAACCTGCAATTTCACTAGTTATATAGACAGTTCGAAGAGAAATGAAGCAATAAACAAGAACAACTCCATGACTTTATTTTTGAACCATCAATAGCAGCCTAGTTTATGATGCCTTCCAGACCTGCCATTCTAACTTTCTGGGAAATCTCATTGTTTCCTTTGTTTGAACAAGATTTAATGTCTAACTCTTTTTGACGTTTTTTGACAAGGCAAAACTCCAAAGGACAGAATAGAAAGACGTACCTTTGGTGTTCAGAGAAACGACTCTCCGGTCGATTATAAGCAAGCAATGCATCATCTCCAAATCTAATAGAGACAGCATTGGACGGATTAGAACACACGAAATCCTTCAAAATCTCATCAGGGATTTTCGACTTTCTCAACGAGCTCGACGAAGCAGGGCTGTTCAGCTCCTGAGGAGGATTCACCAAACCCTTATTGAATATTGCCAACATCTCTCTCCAAAATGGAACAGACAGTACTAAGCTTTGATAAGATCTTTAACCAAAAACAGGAAAAAAAACTCAAAAACTATCACTGGGTAAACAGATGCCTGAAGCAGTGTTAACAAGGATGCCACCTTTCTATTCCTTATATAGATTGCTCCGAGAGCCGATGCGGGCGTCAACGTTGTCAACGTGGCAACTCTATCCAAAGCCGTTGACGCTTTTAGACCTTAATCCAAAATCCAACAATTTGAGTTCGTTGGTTTCCTGTGAGTAGGAATGAACGCGGGGTTTGGATTTGGGGATAAGGGTTCATTTAATCTGAAGTTACATTTGTCAAACTTGTTCCGGATTAGGACGTTTTTGGGATGAGGTTCATTTAATCTGAAGTTACATCAGAGAACTAAAATATTGGTTGTAAAACTAAAGTATGATGAATCGGTCTGAGATCTTATCTATAGGAAGTTGGAAAGTCGTTCAGTGTGACACTGTTCTGAGTCAGCATCTTGAATTGTCTGTGAATTGTTAGACTGGGTTTGGTTTGAATTTGACACTTGGTATTAATGTCACCTTGTTCATTTTTGGAGATTACGTTATTCCTTTCAATTCATATGATGTAAACGAAACATGCAAAAGTTATCTTGAGCAGGATCTTACCCCTTTTTGATATGATGGTGATTCTTCTAATCTCATTCCACTATGTTTTCCTATTGAATTTGTGAACTTCCTGAAGCATAAGCCAAGTATAATTGCATTTAAATAATAAATGGTTATGTACATGAGGATTGTTGATTAAGGGAACCAAGTTGGATCTACCTTCAGTTTAAAGTCTCTTCTTATTTGCAAACCATGATCTGAAGGAAGCTTTGGAATGATTGGTAGGAAACAATACTAGTTTATGCCAAGTAATTGAAGGGGTGTTGCTTTTAAGTAGCTTTATACAGGTTTTGTTAGTAAAGGCAATAAGGTTGTGACTGAACCAAACAATTTTTTCCTCAGTCTTCGAGTTTAGACCAAGTAAGTTACTCATTATTATTAAGAATCCTATGAGTTTAGACGGGGCTAGCTCTATGTATTCTCTTTGATGATTGTTGCAACTTTAATCTACTCAAGAAAGCTAGCCATTAGTGCTATTGAGTTGCATAACTTGTAAAGTAAGCATTGTGAGTGCTAATTGTAAAACCAAAACCATGATCTTTTCTTATTCTCCAAAATACTCTTGATGTTAGGCTTTATAGTGTTCATCATGTTTACAATTTGCCTTAACGATTAAGAGGTATGGTTTCTGATATTGGCTTTCTAAAAGCTTTGGCCTTTTTAGAAATTATATATATACCCATTAGACATTAATGGGCTTATTATCTGTGAATAACTTCTATATTCACTTCATAAATAATACCTTGTTCATAGTTTTAAAAGAGTTCATTCTCATTCCTCTTTTTCTCTTGGCAAGTATATCTTACTTCATTTGATCTTAGCCTTAGTTAAATCATTTCTAATAGTACTTTATATGAAATTCATAAGTAATCTCTCAATAGCTTTAGTCAACTTCAATGGAAAATTAAGAAAAGAACTTTAAGATATTTGTAAATTACTTAACACTAAGATGATTTGTTGTAACTTGCATATAATAACTTTGTTTTTCCAATTCCTTATCCTTTTATAGATAGCATTAAGTAAGGTTGTCATTATATGAGGGTGATTCTAGTAACTAAATTTAGGATTATAAGCTACCTTAATGGCAACTAATGTAGTTTAATTCTTGCAAGTTAGGCTAGTAGTTTAGCTAAATCAGAATTGCTTATAAATACAAACATGCTACTTTAGTTATAGTTGATCGATAACCTTGAGATAATGCTAAATTTATAGAACGAATTAACTAGGATCTTTACTAAATATGCATTTACCTTGCCAAACAACATAAGATCATTTGCAAATGATAAGTTAAAAAGTTTTAGTTTCTTATAACTCAAGTAGTCATTTAAATGCCAATCCTACTTAATTCTCTTATAATTGAGTTTTTTTTGAACTTTTAAACATAAAGTAAAGAGATGAAAGGACAAATGATCCCCTTGATACATTCCTTTTTCACCCTCGAGTAGTTCAATAGGTTTCCCATTAACTAATATACTGAATTATGTAGTTGTGATATACTTATCAATCTAAAGAATGAATTTTAAGGAGAAAACAAAAGCTTCCACGCTATGGAATAAAAATCTCCAATTGATAAGTCAAAAACATTGCTAAAATTTATTTTG
Organism: Erythroxylum williamsii; assembly: GCA_027564335.1. Taxonomy (NCBI): domain Eukaryota; kingdom Viridiplantae; phylum Streptophyta; class Magnoliopsida; order Malpighiales; family Erythroxylaceae; genus Erythroxylum; species Erythroxylum williamsii. Next base: position 60,878,737 of record JANITW010000002.1, read on the forward strand.
ATTAAACAACTACTAGTACTTAGTTTTTTTATGATAATTATTTAATAGTTTTTGAGATATTTGTATGTTATCTCCTGGTTCCTCCTACAAGTTACCTTAATTTAAATTAATCAAGGAATTCTTAAATCTTTTCATTATAATGGAAAGCATCCTTGAAATAAGTCACTATAGCACATTGTAGCAACAAATAGGCCTAAAATCTTATAGCCTAGATGGAATAGGATATTTGGCATGAGGTTAATGAAGATCTAGTTAATTGCCTTAAGTAGATGTCCCTTAGAGAATAATTTTAATATTATTGAGGTAACCAAGTCCTTTATTAAACTTCATGATTTCTAAAAAAAACATAACATTTAGATTATTTGAATTAAGTTCTTTGTTAGTATTAAGAAAAGATAGAGTTTCTTTTCACATCTCCCTTTGTGAATGGTTAAGTAAGAAAATCTCATTATTATAGGTTGATGATATATTGAGGTATAAAGGAACTTATAGGCCATAAGGATAAGGAACAAATTCTGCAAATTCTTATAATGCTGATAAAATAGTTATTACCTATTTCTTTTATCTAATCTTGACTAGATCATTTATTGATTGAGGTGTCAATTAATGATCCAATCTTTCTTTATGTTCCTTCTCATCGAAAGTACGCTATGAAAGAACTTTGTATTCCCATCACCATTCTTGAATCATTAGACTCTAGATTTCTTTTTCAACAAGAAGTTATGTATTTTGCCTCTATGTGATTATTAAAGGATCTCTTTTCTTTCAATCTCAGTATTTCTTTCCTTAGGTTTTGGTATAACTCTTCCTGAGTTATTTTAAGGTTAGCTCTATAATCCTAAAGTGCAACTTCAAAACTACTAAATCTGCTCATATTAAGGTTCTTTAGTTCTTATTTAACAATAATCATATTTTTCACACCCTTAAAAGCCTTCTCTAACTATTGTCCTATTCAATGCAAAATTTTCATATCAAATCAGTTGAGTGAACTTATTCACTATTAAGCATCAACATGTTTATTTAATTATTTCCATATTTAGTTTACAAAATCAAATATTTCCTTCGTAAGAATTAATATACTTCCTTTATAACAACATATCCCTATTTTCTATCTCTATTATCGTCTTTAGTATAACTCCGTACCTAACACAACATCTAGCAAATTTTTACTAGACCCAAGCTCTGACTCTCTTCTCCACACATAGATGAGGTAGCTCCGACGATAGCAACGAAGGCTATAGATTGAGAGATGTTAGAATCTTTAAGAAAACCAATAGCAGAACCTCATCGGACAGGAGGGAAGTAAAAAATGGTGCAGGTAAGCATGTGAAGTTGTCATGGCGAGGATGGGAAGTTGGTGAAGTTGATGAACTAGTACTGGTGGAAGATCTGATATGCATCTTTTAACCTAACAAAAAACAAACGAAAATCCCAATAATTCAAAGGGCACTTGTTTCTTCAACGTCAAGCACTAGCAATGGGTCTTGTGTTAAGTACTAAGAAATGGGTTTTCGTTTTCATGGAGTTTGGTGACGTTGAAATAGGGTTGGGAAGACTTTCGATTTGGGGAATGTATGTGGAGTTGTGGTTTTCATATCAGTGTTTCATTTTTTAAATATTTTTTATTTTAATGCTAATTTTTAAAATTTTTAATTTAATTATTAATTTTTTAAAATTTATATAAATCTTTATATTAATAAAATTTTAAGCAATTATTCAAAATGATACATGATATAATCGACATCAATAACAATACTATATTATAATCAAATTCAATACTAAATTCGGTACAATTAGTGATGGCAATGTAAGTCTGAATTTGATTGAACTTGATTCATATTACTTGAGCTTGGACATATTAAGAGAAATAAACTACTTCGCAGAAGAGACAACAAAGAAAAATAAGAAAAGTAGAAGACAAAAAAAGCTTATATATATATATGTAGATAAAATTATAATGAGAATTAATTAATTTAAAAATACAATATAATATATTAGAAATTATTAATATAAGAGTATAGTTACAAAAATAGAAATAGGAGGACAAAATCAAACATCTTTTTATTTTCAATTTTTATTACAAATCTCAACCAAATAGGTTATTATTTTCATTTTTATATTAAAAATCTCAATTAAATATCTTTTTTATTTTTTAATTAAAAACTAAAACTAAAAACCGCAATAGAAGTGAATCAAACGGCCCTTATTGTGTTTATGGTATTTTTGTTATCGAGATTATGATTCCATGGTCCATAACATATGATTATGCAGTTGGAGTTTGTCATGCAACATTGAAACAACTACAATGTCATAAGAAGGACTGCTAGCGACAAACTCCTATTACAAACAGAGGCATAATTTTCAACTACCAGAGAAATTGTTCCTTAGATGGTGCTAGTAGATAGAGAAGGCATCTCATTTTGTGGCCTAAGATGGTTGTTACAGCTAGCAAGTTAGAGCGAGAAAAGGGAGGCATAGGATGTTGCTGGAGAAGCACCGTAAAAGGGAATGTTAAGGGATAATATCAGTATATGTCATTTTCTCTATAACGATTATGTTGGTTTGTAACAACTTACGGTTAACCTATAACAAACTCTGTTATGTATCGATAGTTTAGCTGCTATACATAATTCTTTGTATATAATACTCCATGATGAGAATGAATAATATGAGCATTTCTCTTTCATTTCAGTATCTCAATTACTCTCATTATGGTATTAGAGATGCTTGAAGCCTAACAGCAAACTTTTTTTTTCGTCACCTTGGTTGAGTGTATCTCCCTTCCTCTCTCTCTGATTTCCGAAGTTTTCCTCCTTTCTCCATCATGACTACTCCAGACAATGCCTCTGGCATCACCAGTCCTGCAAATATGATTCCATTCAACAACTCTTCTCTTATTGTTTTGAACACTATCTCTATTAAACTTAATGGTGCAAACTATCCGGCCTGGCGGGTGCAGATGATTGCACTTCTTATTGGCTATGAAATTCAGAGTTACACGGATGGCTCTTTCCTGTTGTCCTTGCCTGATGTTTTATATGTTCCCAACCTTACCCATAATGTACTTTTTGTATCTAAGCTCTGCAATACTAATAAAGTCCCGATTGAATTTTTCTCCACTCATTTTCAAGTCAAGTATGTTCGGACCAAAGCAATACTGATGCAAGGTCCCTGTGCTGATGACTTATATTACCTTACCTATTCGAAGAAGCTCCCTACGGCCCATGTCGCTACTCCAGTCTGCACTCGAGATTGGCATCACATTTTGGGTCATCTAGCTAAACCTTTCCTTTAGCATCTTAGTATACGTTTTCTTCTTCGTAATAGCAATACTTCTTAGAGTCCCTGTATGTCTTGTGCATATTCTAAAAGTCATAAGTTGTCTTTTCCAATACCCATCTTACCAGTAGTCATCTCCTTCAACTGTTGTTCAGTGATGTTTGGGGTCTAGCACCCATTACATCTATCGATGGGTTTCATTATTATGTTGTGTTTGTTGATCATTTTTCTAAATATATTTGGTTGTATCCCATTCGTAAGAAATCTGAAGTATTATCCATCTTTATACATTTTAAATCTCTTGTTGAAGCATTCTTTAACATCAAAATTATATCTCTATATAGTGATAATGGTGGAGAATTTGCACTTAAAACTTTCTTAGGACAACATGGGATTACCCATTTCACTACTCCTCCTCATATGCTTGAGCTAAACGACAAAGTTGAGGGATGTCATCATCACATTGTTGAGACTGGTAAAGCTCTCCTTCATAAATCCACTCTACCTTCCACCTTTTGGACATATGCTTTTCAAACTGCGGTGTATCTTATGAATAGGTTACCTACACCAGTCCTCCGCCTGACCTCTCCTTATGAAGTGCTCCACAAATCTCCTCCTAACTATCACCATCTGCACTCCTTTGGTTGCCTTTGCTTT
>JANITW010000002.1:60944846-60955847 GCA_027564335.1 Erythroxylum williamsii
ACAAATATTTCAGAATTTATAAAACAGATCATATTCACAATTAAATGCTGGGAATGCCATGAATGCATGTACATATAAGTGCATGTGCCAAATGACTCAGTCCTCTACAATTAGAGGCCAAATGAATGTTCACATCAGAAATATGCAATGCAAATTACTAGCCTGTCTCTATTGACCAATTTACCCTTCCCATTGGTGATGGGATGTTACAGATATTGAGTATCAAGTGGGTGATAAAGTATTCTTGAAAGTGTTACCATGGAAACACATACTTTGGTTTGGAAAGAGGGGTAAGCTTAGTCTGCGATTCATTAGTACTTATGAAATTCTGAAAAGAATGGGACTAGTGGCTTATCAATTGGCTCTGCCTGAAGAATTGGCCAGGCTACATGATGTGTTTCATGTTTCGATGCTAAGAAGAAATCGATTTAATGCTTCACACAAGATTCATGTGCAAGAAATTCAGGTACAACCGGATTTGTCTTACGAAGAAAGGCCAGTTTTGATATTAGCCAGAGAAGTTAGATAGCTCATGAACAAGTCAATGCCTTTGGTAAAAGTACTTTGGCAACATCATGGACTTGAGGAAGCAATGTGGGAGCCTGAAGTAATCATGAAAGATTAGTATCCGCAACTATTCGGATCTGGTAAGTTTCGAGGAAGAAATTTCTTAAAATGGGGAGATTTGTAACGCCCCATATTAGGGGTTAGAATATTAGGAAAATTCAGTACATTTTATGCTTTGCATATTTGAATATTTGTTTACTTGTGCATAAACATTTTGGTCACATACAATTTTTTGCGTGCATTCATGACATTCTGGGTGTAATTGGTTTTAGAATTTTGATTAAGGTAAGAATTGTGGTTTATTGGTGATGAAAATTTATTTGGAGATAATTGGTATTACTTTGGAATTTTTGGAAATTTTAGAAATTTTCTGAAAATTTTTGAGGTATTTTGGGAGATTAAGAAAAATAGACCCATGGTAGTTGCCATGTAACACCTTTATATGAGAGACAAATGGCTCACTTGAGATAAGGTCAAGTGTCAATGGGTTACTAAAGCACGTATCATAAGTTTGTAAGGCTAAAAACATTGTAGCTCTTTATTTTCTTTCGATTTTGTTTTGTCCTAATCGAAACCTTGTTCTTCACTATCAAAGCTGGGATTTTGTTGGAGAAACAAGGTAAGTGAAGGTTTAAGTTTCTAAATTCTGTGGATGCTTTTATTAATGTGTTGCATTCTGGAAATAAACACATGCATGAGTTATGTAAGTTGAGTAGTTTCAGTGAAGGTGATGTTGAGATGAGTTGATAATATTGTACAGTGGAAAGGTACTGGAGGTGTAAAACTTATTGCTTGTAGCTTAAAAAGGGAAACTTAGTGAAGTAAACCATAACAGAAACATATATGCAGAAATTGATGAACAGTCGATCTCCGTGAGTGTGTTTGAATTATCATGTTTTAATCTTAAATCTTGTGTGTGTGTACTGATGAGCTAAGAAAATGAGTTAGAGGAATTGTTTGCAAGTATTGGAGTTAATTGTTGTGAGATTGAGTTTTTGGAAAAGCTACAGCAGAGAGAGGAAGAAGATGACCAAAATGTAGTGAAGTTCGTCACGACCAACTCTTTTTAGTTTGTCGAGGCCAACTTAGAGGATTTTAGTTCTGTGAAAGTTCACCGCAGTGAACTTTTAGCTCACTGCGGCAAAGTTTCCTGACAACTTAAATATGCTTTGGTATTTTAGGCATAACTTTCTCTGTAGTTATCCGAATGAAGTGATTTTTGATTTGAAGCAAACTAGAGACATAAGGATACAAATTATCTACAGAGATTAAATTCCAATTTTGTCTATAAGAATTTTATAATTTGATTAGAAGTTGAGATAAGAATTTTGATGAAGCTCAAGAATAGCCTAAAATCTTTTGAGCATAACTTTTAGTAAACTAAACCAAATTGGACGAACTTAGTGTCATTGGAAACCTAAGACAAAGAGGGACAACTTTCCAGAAGGAAGTATTACCTAATTACCTCAACTACTTGATGAGAATAATTGAGCAATGTGGACTCGAAAGTTGAGTGTAAAATAAATCTGGATTGAGGAATTGAGTTTGGTTTCATATGAATGGTAATGTGAGAAGATTAAGGATAAGAAACCTATAATTTTTCATGAACATGCATCATACATATTCAGTATACATGAGTGTGCATAATTGAATTCATAATTGTGCACAATAGTAACATATGTTTTTATTGAATGTTTTAGAGGAACATTTAGAGTGACTAATTCCAGATATTGCCAGGACTTCGAGGCAATAAACAATAAGGGAGCTTTTGTAAGTAATCTTAAACGATATTTTATGTAAGTAATTTAGATGGTCAAATTTGATAGTTTTGCTTTGACTGTTTTGTTTGCTACTGCTTTTGGTTCATTGAATGATTTGCAAAGTTGTCAGATTTATATGTTGAATTTTTGGCATGAAAACAATGATTGGCTAATTATGTTGAACACGAAATGAATTTGTTTAGTTTTAAAACTTTCAAGTCCTAGTCGTGGGTAAATAGGCATGCCCAACTGCTCCTGTTATTGACACCTCGGTGTCTCCTATTATTAACACCTCGGTGTTTCCTGTATCGACACTTTGGTGTCTCCTGTATTGACACTTATGTGTCTCCTGATATCGAGACTTAGTCTCTCCTACTGATACCAATCACGGTATCTCCTGTATAAGTCCCGTTACCCGCTTCTTTAAATAGATTTTTCAGTCATATGATTTTGTATTTTGGTTTCTGTTTGACTATGATATAAACTAGAAATTGTGCTCTGATTATGAAGGGTTTATATACTCTTTTGAGACTCAGTTCTGTTTTCTGTACAAGCTGTTTGAGATCCAATATTATATGTTTGAATTATTCGTTCCGATAAACTGTTAATGCATGCTTCTGATATATCATGATTATGTATAATTAGTTGTCAGTTTATGCATAGATTAGTTATTACTCACTAGGCTATATGCTTAGCACGATGGATTTGCCTCATGTAGGTTCAGAGAGAATGATATAAGGACTGGGACGAGTCAATCGCAGTGGCCAATGGAGTGTGAGTCTTGTTTTGTTAAAATTGTATTTTTTGAGTTTGTTTTTGGCTTGTCTTTGATGTATATGACTTTGGATTTATTTGAAGATTTGTAATAGTCTTAATTCAAGTTGGTTCTGGTTTGGAACAAGTTGTAAATAAGCTCAGTGTATTATAATGTATGTTTTCTCCGAATTACTTCTTCTTTGAGCTATTGAGATTGCATGATGAATGTTTCGTATGTTTTGGTTTTGTTTTGGTTCTGTATGCATGTATGTTGTGTTGTCTGCATGGCGCTCCCGTATCCTCCCAGGGGGTATTAGGGTATCACAGCTAGACTCATTCGACTGTAATGTGATAATCAAGCTACTGTGTTGTTTAATAATAACATTAAATATCATAAGGCCTTAGCATTTTGAGGTCAAATATCTGACCATGAAGTAGTTGATACAAAAACGGGACATTAAGATTTGGAGCATATAAGGACTGAGGAACTATAAGTCAATCCCTTAACTAAAGGACTTCACCCATTTGTGTTTGAAATACAAGTATATAGTATAGGTATTTTGAAGTCCTTAGACACTGTTATTTAGAGGATTATTATGTTTGCTCCATGTGCATTTGTACATTTATACATTTGATGTGTTATGACGGTATAATGGTTCATCGATAAAGACAATCATCATTTATCCTTAGTAATACATGTTATCATACATTGTCATAATATTTATGAAAGTCTTAAGATTTGTATCAATCTTAAGCATTTAAAGGTCATTGAGCATATATACAAATTGGCCTTAAACCTATGTCATTTAGACGCATACAGTTTTATACAAATATCCTTAAAGTTTCACATGATATGGGGGATATAAGTTTTAATCTCATAAAGGTTCTTTAATGCAGTTTAACATTCACTTGGAGAATACAAAGGTTTTTTATTATGCAGTTTAGCATTTGGTGAGAGGAAACAAGTTTTTCTTTAATGTTATTTAGGATTCGGTGAGAGAAATAGGAATTCTCTACTACAGTTTAGCATAAAGGTGGAAAAATCGAGACCTACAAATGAAGATAATATAATTTAAATTATAAAGATATCGTCTCAATTTATCTTAAATTATAAAGATATCGTCTCAATTTGCCACACGCTATTTTTTCATTTATGTTAGTGAGGTATTAGGTATACATGATTGTATTAGATCTGTGTCATATATGACACATACATTTGATACTTTTTGGTATTGAAAGTTTTGTAGGACAGAATGATGGACTTTCGTTATCTTTGAATCAAATGTTTTATTTTTAAACTTAGTCGACTAATATAGTAGCATAGCTTAACTGGGTTTTTAAATTGTTTTCAATTAGAGTCAATATCGCAATTAAGTATTGTCCAAGGGGGAGAATGTTGGATATTTTTTACTTCTCCCATAAAGTTGGACAATATTTAATTGCAATTTTTGATTTTTCAAATAATTTATCAGTTAAGTTACATAATTTGATCCAAATACAGATAATAAAGTTACCTAATAAATAATCTAAATCAATGGATAGAAATCTGAGTGAAAAATGAATCCCGATCAGTATGGACTAGACCCATATTGAGCCTGTGATGAGAAAAAACTTGATATGAAAGTTATATATAAATGTTAAGATCTCCTACAGTTGTTTATATAATTTGTAAGCATAAAGATTCTCTAATTCGTTAAGAGAGCTTACATTTTGATAAAACTGTAGAAAGACGTTAATCATATCCCGGTAAGCGGTTCCCGTGAAGACAACGATGAATTCGCGTCCATTTCAATTTCGGAAAGCTTGGTTGAAGTTATGGATCCAAAATCAAGTATTTTTCACATTTTTCATTTATTATCCTTTCACGTTCGATTCGTATATATTACATTAAAAATATTAAATTTTAAATTAGATATTTTAAGATATTAAAATTTAAGTTATATTTTATTATAAATATTGAGGTCTCAATTGCACCGCCTTAAAGGCAACCCGCTGAGATCGAAACAGACCACACATCCTGATTTCAGACGTCAATCAGTGGTAATTAATCCAATCCGACCTAGTATCTCGAAACCTGATATATTGTTCTACCGTACTAGTGGGGCCCCTCTCCGTATGCCGGACCTGACTATACTTACAAGTGTATAAGAAGCTACGAGGTTACGGTTTTAAGGACCAAGTTAAGAAGCTTACGGATGGAACATAATTTAAGGTAATGAACTTTGTCCTATAAATACCCATAAAATCCTACGTTCAAACACCGACTGTACCCTCTGTACTACAATCTCCGTTCAATTTGAGCTCAAAGCTCATTTGTTAAGCTCTTATCTGTCGCCTTGGTTCCTGGCATATTCTTATCTCCGCGAATGGCCCTCAGTTTATTGGCACGTGACGTGTCAGACCTATGTCTTGGGAAACCAGCGTTAAGGTCCCTGTCTGTTTGTGGAACCATCGCCGGCGCTTTGTCGGGTCTGAAGAGATTCGGTGAACCATTCTTGAGTGTGTGGAATTGTGACCATCGCTATCGTAGCTCGGTGAGATCGAACGTTAACGGTGATGTTGATGAATGTCGATGCATTGGGAAGGTCTCGTTGGTGGACGTTATATGCTTCTTATCCAAAGAAGAAAATCTGAAGAACCCATCAACTGCTCTCCAAGAACCCGTCTCAGTGCTTATTCCCAAGGTCCACGGCCTTCTAAGGCACTTGGAGCCTCATGCCAGGTATGTGCTGCGAAGTTGTTTTTCATCATGTAAGACGTTCTGCTAATCAGGTTGCTCATGGCTTAGCCCAAGCTTCCCGCACCATGGCAAACGTAGGCGAGTGGTGTTGTAACTATCCATCTTATGTACTGTCTCTTTTGAGTTTGGATAGCTAATATATCTCTTCCCTCTTCTCAAAAAAAAAAAAAAAAAGGTCCTTCTCTGTCTCTCCCTCTTTCTCTCCTTTTTTGTTTTTTGTTTTTGGGGTGCGGGTGTTGGGTTCAACAGAAATTATGGCGTTTTGGTTTTACATTTGAGTGCTGGTAATCCCATCTCGTATTCTTTGATTTGCGCAAATATTGTTGTTTTTTCATTTACGTAGCTAATATTGCAAGTTTGATTGGTTTGGCAGCTTGTTGGAGGCTATTGATCTCATACTTGCAGGGGCACAGATTTTAGTGATACCAATTCACAGCTCCTTCTCGAGGAAAAAACCGACTCATAAGCCTCCCTCCATCTCCACTGTTCATAACAACAGGGAATACTGTTGTCTTACTCATGAAGATATTGTCCGATACCTCCTCAATTTCATAGGCCTCTTCTCTCCGATCTCCAGCTACACTATCGAGTCCCTCGCCATCATTGACGCCGAATCCGTCTTGGCCGTCTACTGCCATGATCCTGCTTCCTCTGTATTGCCTTTGATATCCGAGTCCGTGGTTAAGCAGACTTCTGTTGCCGTTCTTGATTTGGGAGGGAAGTTGATTGGTGAAATTTCGCCGGTGATGTTGAATTCATGTGACGAGTCAGTGGCTGCTGCGATTGCAACACTCACTGCTGGGGATTTTATGGCTTATATTGATTGTGGCGGCGTCCCTGAAGACCTGGTGAGGTTGGTGAAGAAAAGGCTGGAAGACGGGAACTTTGAGGCAGCTATAGAGTTGGTGGATTACAAATCAGGGATCTCATCGCCATCCACGTATTCATGCTCTTCTTCAGATGAAGAGTTCGGAAACGCAAGGAGTAACAGTGCAAAGTTTAGTGGAAATTCAATGCGACTAGTGAGGAGTCCCGCCGATCCTATTGTGTGCTATCCATGGAGCTCACTAGTTGCTGTCATGATTCAGGCACTCTCTCATCGCGTGAGTTATGTGTGGGTTGTAAAAGAGGACAGCACTTTGGTCGGAGCTGTTACCTTTGCAGGAATAATACAAGTTTTCCGTGAACGTCTGAAATCAATGTCCTAGCGCTTAACAAGATGGACAGACATACTTCGATGCCAAACTATATTAGATGCGGTTACCTCTTGCTAATGGTTTGGTTTCTTATGCATGTATCGGCAAGAGATTCAATCTTGTAATTTGCCATAATTTGCTTGTGAACTGGTGCTTGAAACACAGAACTGTTCTTTCAGGATGCAAAATACAGCTGCGGGATATAGATAATGACATCTGCTTCCTTCTACCAGGCAAGACATAACAATCATCTGTTCCTGGAGTTAAACATATACTTTTTCACTATCAAAATCATTATTTGTTCACCATTGATCAAGTTAAGGTATAGTGTAGATGGCGTAGGCTTTAACTGACATGATAACTTCGCTCAAAGTACAATAGTGGTCCCCAAGAATGAAACTTTAGGTTCTCTCCTGTTACTTCTAAACGGATATAAGCTGCTGGCAAACAGAACTGGAGAGAATGATTACGCGGACCAATATAAGTGAGGGGATGACATCTCTTTCCTCAGTATAGAAACCGGTTATTAAGCTCAGACACACAAGACGACAAAGCTTTTCGTAACTGGAGATTCTCGGCGTCCATTTCCAGTGCATCTTCATATAGCCTCTTCGCCTGTTTTAGTAACTTCACCTTTTCCTTACTGTTAGATGGGCGTAAGCGAGATCTTTGCTGCAATGCTACTCCCCATCTAAATAAAGCTGCATTTTGCACTTATTAGAATTGCCAGGAACCTCCAAATTTGTAATACAGAAAGAAGACACAAACACACACACATATATGTGTCAAAGCCAAATAAGAAGTTACAAAGTTGCCTGGACTTGCAAGTGAGATAAAAATTATCTTTAATCAATTGCAGCCAGATTTCAAAGTGTTTAGATAGGTGACGCACATCTTTCATCTAGTTGCACGGTAACCATTTATCCATAATACGACCTAGATTCCAAGGTGTAATAATATCATTGTCCCTACTTCTCAAGTAACAAAACTTACCATCTGGAGCATAAACGTTTCCTTTAGACAACATGGCATCAAATTTATCAATTGCAGCCAAGAAAACTTTGTCAGCATCCAAAGAAGCTTCCTGAAATCAAGAGATGTCAGAAGATTTAGAAAATTTTGAAATCAAAAGTAAGATTGCCAGAGCAATATCCATGACCCACATTACTTACCAAACTACAGTAACCCCGCAGCTCATAAATGAGTTTTGAGCAATACTAGCCGAACCAATGATAAATCATAAATTTGTCAAGGGTGAATACTTACTGGTCCAATATCTGCTATCAACTGTGCTCGAAAGGATAGAGCAAGGCCCCAGTTGTACAAGGCTCTAATGTCATTTCCATCTATTGTTAATGCCAGCCTATATCTTCTGCCTGCCTCCACAAGAAGTTCTTCACATTCTTCACACACACTCGCAAGGTTAGCTGCAATTTGGTCTTTATTTGTTTGATCATGTGCACGTCTAAGATTTCTAGCCTGATTATCAACAGATAAGAGGCTTCTTTTTGAAAGAAGAGTTCTCAACTCACGGCTAATCTTTAATTTCAGTTCCCCATGAAGAAGATATGTGTTTCCCAACTGACCAACGGCCAATAAACTCATGGGCTTCATGGCTATGGCTTTGGTAAGTAAGTTGGCAGTCTTCTGTAGCATGATCTCTGCAGGTTCATCATCATGTCTGCCTTTTATACACTCCTTGGCTTGCTTCAGGAGGTTGCTTGCTTGCATAAGATACTTATCAAATACAACGTCATCTGAAAAGGCTGAAGAAGAAGATGCACCAATTCCGTCCTCGAGAATAGACTGATCGTTAGCTAAATGTAAATCATCATTTTCCCTCTTTTTTCCAAATTGGGATGTGTAAGTCTCATCAACACTCATCTTCCTACTGCAAGAAGACCTGTACTTTCTGCTATCAAACATCTGCTGATGCACAAAACAAGCATCTGTTTCTGAACTTTTCAATCTGACACTAAAATCGACAGAGTCAAGCATACTATCATCAGATCTCCATCCTTCACTTTCATGGTCTTGGTCCATCTTCCAAGAAGCATGGTTATTATTCACGAACTGCAACCTATTACTTTGGTAGTAATACGCTTCGCTATTGACAAATCTTTTTGCATTTCCAACTACCACGTTGGAGTTTACATTTGGATCCTTAGAACCTACTTCAATTCTTCTTTTGCTATCCCAATGCAAAGCAGATTTATCAGACGAACTTTGGGATTGACAAATTTTTTTATTTCTGTTATCATCAATGACACCAATAGTTTCTTCTTTGATAGGTGAGGTGGAGATACTTCCTTCAGTTTGTTCGCTGCCTGTGCCATCAGTGTTCCCTTGCCTAAAATTAGCTCTCTCTTTTACTTTATTAGGTTTTGATTCAACTGTTTTCTTTCCAAACAAATTTGCAAAAATTTGCAACAACTCAAACCCAACTTCACCAGTCTCCTTACTCTTCCTACTCGCTGGCTTCAGATTCTCAACCAAAGCATTGTTAGCGGTTCCAACAGTATCAATAGTAGCCTCATTAACATATCTAGCATTCTGAGCCGATAACTTTATAGATTCAATAACATTAAAGTAATTTTCCAAATCGCCCAATACAATTTCTTTAGTATTTATAGCTCTTTGAATATCATTCATCAAAATATCGACTTTATCATCAAAACTATCAAAAAAATCCACCAAATTCTTCATCCTATCGCTATGACCCCTAAAAATTTCATCACTTTCCTTATTCTTACTTGCATTCACAGTAAGCTCACTGAAACTCCCATCCTGTACGAACCCAAATGAAAAACCAATGGCAAAAACCAAGACAGTAGCAGGAAATATTACAATTGACGAGACTCTAACCCTAGAAATGGCAAGAGCACAGAAAACCCCCAATAAGAAGATAAACACATATTTTTTGTCATCAATTCCAATAGAAACCAGAAAATCACGCAGCAAATTCGACTCACCAAAGTTGGCCCAGTTTCCAGCAACTTGCAACTCGTCCCAGCCACCATAACCAAGTGTATCAGAACTGTGAGACGCTTGGATGGCAGAGAACTTTGGGGGTTCAGAAGGGCACAAAGAGGTTGGCTGGAAAATTTGATAAAGTTTGCAGCTTTGACGAGAAAGTGATGGAAAGTGGAAGAGATAATTAGAGTTAAAGAAGAAGGGATTTGAATTATTAATTGGATTTACAGAAATTAGGGGTTGCATGATCATTGGTTTGAAATGGAAGTGAGCAATAGATGAAATTCAAAATTGGCAAGACGAGGAAGAGAAAGTAATCAATGGGCTATACTTTGGGCTGAAACGTAGCACATACGACGCCGGTTCTCCGTTTGTGTAAGCTTTGTGAGTGAAACAAATGACGTGTCGCTTGATTAGTAACCAGTTCCAATCAACGGCATGAATGTCATATGGTTCCATTTGGTTTGACAAGAAAGTAAACTGAATCTAGAATATAATTTTTTAAAAAATAAATATGTAAAAAGTAAAAATATTCATATGTTTGAATATTTATAAAAATTTCAATAAGAAAGTTGAGTGAATTCTTATCATAATATTTGGTATTCAATAATATTTCATGGAATGTAATTTAATTGTGATTTGTATTTCTAATTATATCCTTACAAACTGAATAAAAATTGAAATTGTTAAATAAGGAAAAAATATAAACTTGAAGATTGTCGATTGAAACTTCTGAATAAAAATATTCAAAATCTTACTAACGGGAGAAAAATAAGAATAGTTGACAACTATATTATGAACACCGGTACGTACCGAATTAAAACTGGTATGAAATAAATGGTAGGCTGTATCGGGTTTAAATACAGGTTGGTACCGACCTGTTTTAAACAGTACCAGTCGGTATTTAAAATATTAGCCAAATATCAATCGATATTAGAAATTTTAAAAAATATGATGACTTTTTTACAAAATTTTGAAAAAAATTTAAAATTTTCCTAACTCCTTCTTA